>JAHDVE020000282.1:0-81917 GCA_022606495.2 Halesus radiatus | reverse complement strand
GACAGCAAAATATCAAAAATAGAAGTTTCACATACAGACAGAAATAATTTTAATAGGCCAAGTTAAATAGAACAACACACAAGAGAAAACATATAAGGGAACAACAAAATATACAAATATGGATTTACTGATTTTCATTTTTTAAAATCCTTAAAAAGTATTCCTTTATACCATCATTTTGGGATTTTTTATTTTTCTGGATGGTTTTGTACATATCTGGAAGCGAATTATAAAGTGTGTAGGCAATGTAGTTTAATGATTTTATTCCATATTTTGTAGTGTGTGTTTGAGGAATGCGGATTTTATTGTTATTTCGAGTATTGTGGTTGTGGATGTCTTGATTGTAAAGTGGTTTGACGTTAGTGTGAGTTGATTGTTGAGTAATTTGTAGGATGGTGCTGGTGATTTCATACTTAGGAAGGATCGTGATTGGAAGGATACCGGAAACTGAGTAGATGTCCCTGATATGAGTGTCCCATGGAAGTCCAAAAACATTTCTGAGGGCTCGGTTTTGAACCACCTGCAGATCAGCAATCAATTTCTTCCAGGCAAAGCCCCAGATACAGCAGAGATAGGAAATGTGTGAATGTACCATGGCGTAATATACTGCAGTTAGTAACGGAATGGGTAGTAATCCTTGAAGTCTATATAGCACACAAGTTATGGGGGTAATTTTCTCCTTTACATGATTTATGTGGAGATCCCACGAGAGTTGAGAATCTACTATAAGGCCCAAATATTTTGTTGTCGTTTTCTTTTCGAGGCAGTTGTCACCACTTTTGATATCGAGGCTGGAATTTTTCTTGTTGCCGAATAGTAAATAATGCGTTTTTTTTTACGTTAAGGGTCAGTTTATTTATTCTCAACCAGGTTGTGAGATGGGAAACATCGGCATTCATTTCCATTTCGAGTTCCGCTAGGTTTTTTTGTTATAAAAAATTACAGTATCGTCCGCATAAAGTTGAAGAGTTCCTTTAATGCCCCACTTTGTTATGTCATTAACATATATTAGAAATAGCAACGGTCCAAGAATTGATCCCTGTGGCACTCCACATGTTATTTCACCCAATTCACTCATTTCTCCACCCAGTTCTACTGCCGAAAAGCGATTTGATAGGTAAGATCTCAGAGGAGTACCAACAATACCCAAATGTTTCAGTTTTTCGATCAATACGCTATGGTCCACCGTGTCAAACGCCTTCTTTAGATCAATAAATATTGCCGCTGTAAAATCTCCATGGTCAATATGTTTCTGCAGATTTGATATGAAATCGAAAGCTGCACATTTAGTGTTAGATCGTCGTCTGAAACCGTATTGTTTTGAGGTGAGAATTTTGTTTTGTTCAAGATATTTCAATAGTCTTTCTTTGATGACACATTCAAAAATTTTGGAGATAGCTGGAAGTATAGAGATTGGACGATAATTTTGGACATTTTTTTACATTCGTCTTTATGTATAGGAATAATTTTTGCAACTTTTAGTTTGTCTGGAAAGATACCTTTTGACAGAGAGAGATTTATTAAGAATACGAGGTCATCCACCAGTTCCTCCTTGCAGTTTTTGAAAAGGAGAGAGGTTATACCATCGGAACCAGCTGCCGCTTTAGATTTGAGGCTGGATATGATCCGTAAGATTTCTGTTTTATTTGTCCTGATCATGTTAAAAGATTGTTTTGCTTGAGGTGCCGTGTAGATGGTATTTAAATCAGTTTTTGAAGTTTTTATGACTGATGCGAGACTCTCCCCAACTGAGAGAAAATATGTGTTGAAAGCGGTTGCAATCTCCTTTGGTTCTTTTACTTCTTCGTCATTTATGACTAGCAATTTACAAGCTAATGTTGGGTTTCGGGAGCTATTTGATATAATGGAGTTAATTGTTTTCCATGTTCGTTGTGGCTTATTCATGTTTTCATTAAGCAAATTCGTATAATACTTAGTTTTAATATATCTTCTATAGTTGGTGACAGTATTACGAGCTTTATTTTTTTCTGTTGTCAAAGGAATACTTACTTGATTTCGTTTCCAAAGTTTAAATATGCTATTTCGTTTTTTAATCAGCCTATCAAGTTCTGCATCAAACCATGGAGTATTGTTAGGTCTCTTGTCTCCTATATTAGTTTTTAGTTTTGTTTTACACGAATTCATAACATTTTGGAGATAGTCAGCGAAGTTATTATAATTTTTGTTTACATCGTCAGACGAATGGGTAAATTTAAAAGTTTTAAGTGTGTTATTTAATTTTTGATAATTTATTTTGTAAGCATTTGATAGGTTTCTTGTGGATCTGTTATTGGGGAGGTTTTTTAGGGAATTTTCATAATCCAATATAAGTATATTATGGTCACTAAGGGGATCATCAATATTTGAGATTTTTCCGGAACTATTTGTCCTATTTGTAATTATGTGGTCTATTAGAGAACTGGTGTTGTTAGTTACTCTTGTGGGAAATATTGTGTTACATACATAAAAGTTATACGATTTCAAGGTGTGAATATATTTCCGTGCAATATCAGTGTCTTTTGAAATATCGATATTGAAATCTCCAATAAGTAATGTGTCTTGTTTGTTTTTATTTAATATTATTTCTAAAGAGTCAAAGAAGTCTGTTATATTTGAGTTCGGCTTACGGTAAAAAACATACAGATTTAGAGGTTTAATATTTTTGCCGTAATCCTAATTCCTAGAAAGGTATTTTCACTGCCGCATTCTTCGATTTTTTTATTGTCGAGTGTATTATGCATGTAAATGGCGACTCCTCCTCCTCTGTCCATCTCACGGGAGTTAACTTTTCTTGTTCACTTTGATTCAAAGAATTAAACAATATTTGGATTTAATTATCCTTTATTTTATAACATTTAAAATACAACAAGTAACGTACAATTTCAAAAGGAATTATCATGTGAGCAATACGACAAGCAACTGCTTGGATTCACTCGACAAGATAGATTAATTCACTTAGGGTGAGGCAGCCACTTTTATAGCTGTCCTGATTAATCTAATATCTAAAGTTTATTTGGTACAAAACAACAAAATAGTATTATCAGTTACGCAACGGATGTTGACGTTTTGGATTGAGTACATATGCATCGATATAAGACGGAACTAGATAATGTAATCTTATTTGAGAGTTCAATGCACTATTTTATCTACTAGACAAGATGAAGTGAGGAATGAAGTACGGGGCGTCCTGTGTTGTCTTCTTGGAGGTGAAGGTCAGCTAGGGTAGTTAACTCTCCCCCCTTTAAATGGGAACTCCTTCGGGATGCGAAGAGTTTACATATTTTCCATAGGATATATCCAATTGCCATTATTATTAGGCAACTTGTTAGTGTGATATGTAGACTTCCACTGGTGGAGGTGGTTTCTGTCACGTTGGTGGTGATGCTGGAATCTTCGTGTGGTTTTTCTATTTCGTCCATATGTAATGTGGGTAACTGTAATACATGTAGTTCTTCTCTGGAATACGTAATGAATAATGTTTCCTTGTTGATAGTCCGTCCCATATTAAATGTTTTTCCTTGTATGCTGCATTCATCGTTGGTCACGAGTACCGATTTAGAAATAACAATACTCTGTTTATGTTGTAGGCAATGTGCTTGTAGTGGGGTGGGCTTGTCACGAAATACATACATCATATTGTCTCCTATAATATGGGTATATTCTTCTGGGCATGTGATCTTGTGAAGGCTGCAGTTCTGCTCGTTTTGGGTTTCTAACACCAAGGTGGTGCAATCATCAATGGTATTTACTTCTTTGTTACATAAGCTGTTTTGGTCCGAGATTATTTGGCATTTGCTTGCGACATACATTTGTTTTCCATCTCTCAATATTCGTCTGGATGGGAGGTGGGGTTGGAAGCATTGGGTACCTGGTTTGGATATTATGGGAATAATTTCATAATACATGTATACTGTATTCTCTACTAGTGGAAGGGATAGAATAAAATGCAAGGTTTGTTTGGTTTTTATGAGTTGAACTTGTAAAAAGCGTTGAATAATATCAAAGTCTTTAGAAAATAAGTTTTCTGAATTTATTTGTGATATTGAGTCCATGAAGACTTTTGGTTTAATAATGCTAGGGTGGTACATTCCATGAGCGGCAAAGGTACTTGCTTCCGTGATTCTAGTTACTAATTCAGTTATTGTTTCCGTTTGATAAATTAAATGGGTGATCAACAAATCAGTTTGATCTTCATAATGATCGTGGCTTATTTGAGCCCATATAACTAATTGGTTAAGTGAAATATTTTTAAGTTTAGTGTAATAATCTTCTAAGGTTTTCGAAGTAACAGAGATTCGTTGTTGATTCAAATGTAGATTACTTTCCATTTGTTGCGGTATCTTATTCATATCATTATCATCTAAATTTCCCGTTATTAATTTAATTACCGACCCGATACCATTTGTAAGACCTCGTTTATGTCTAGTTACAATAAGGTTATCTATCAATGCTTTATTATGGTCAATTAAATATTTTAAACGTTCTAAGCCTACATTAGGTAAGGTTACATTATTATTTCTTATAAATTTATTGTAATTAAAATATAACTGTAATCAGTTCTTTTCTACAACATTCACTGGCGATTTGGTATAACTTGTCGTCATTGATAATTACCGCATATTTATTCTTGTTTAAATATTTTACATAATTTAAAAATATACATTGCGCATTATCGAGGGGGATACACCAAACATGATCCGTACCTGCTTCTTTTGTTTTCAATTTACGTAATTCCTGATTACATGATTCTGTAAATATCCTATTCATACGTGGGGGTGGATGCTTGTGACGAATCGGGATTCCTCCATTATCGTCCACATGGCTATGCATGGTGTCGGCGACACTCTGGGCATCCGAAGTGATTTCTACTCGTAACGAGTATTGATCATCACTAACCTCACTATGATGGATCTCTACTCTAGATAATAAGTCGGCTACATGGTTTGTACAGCCACGTTCATTATTCTCCAATAATTCATCAAGTTCGATTATGTCCATTACATGGAATAGTTGAACTTGCTTTGTTGGAGTTTTTTTTTTTTTTTTTTTCAAAATGCGTCACAACCGTACCTCTATGGGTCGTTATGGTGTGCGCCGTTCGTACCGAAAATTCTTTGTTAATTTAGTTGCAAAAAAAATATATATATATATATGAGTAGAGCCTGAATGATTTGAACTACCAGTATCGATTAAAAATTTATGTTTTATGGAGCTTCTACATATGGAAGTCCATTACAATAAATAAATTAATGAATGTGGTTTAGTTGGACGAGGTTTTTTGGGGATCTTCTTCGGTCGCCCAAAAATCCTGGCCTCCGTGATCACATTGAAATAGCTCCTGTGCCGTACGTCCATTACCCAAGTCTATGACTGGGCCTTTGAACGAGCGTGGCATAGGCGCTGTCCTCATACTAACATCCTCGTTACGGCGTTGTGGGTTTCCTAGATATTTAGAATTATTTTGTTGCGACATGTTATTATTTCGAACCCCGAAATTCTGTCCGGGTTTGTTGTTCGTGAAGTTATTGTGTTGCCACGGTTTATAATTATTATTATTATTAAAATTGGTATGATTCGTTCTATAACCGTTTGGATTATATTGTGGGTTATTAAATGTTCTATTGAAGTTTTGTCCGAACTGAGTTGGGTGAAATTTATTTTGCGTTGGTTGTGGGGAATTAGGCACATGTTTAGTTCTGTTACAGTGGAGTTCACCATGCGCCTCCAACATACGTATCTCAACACACAGGGTGTCGTAATTTTTGTTAGATTTGCACATTTAATATGTGTGGGTAAAAAATTTAACAACGTATTACGTGCCGTGTCTTTATATGGTTCCATTAGGAGCTGCGCACTCGCTGGTCCATATTGGTCCGAAATTTTAATTTTTATTGAAAATAATATTTGATTCATTTCATGAATCAGGGTTCCGAAATCTCTATTTCCCCGATTGAAGTTAATTAGCTCGGTCTGAAGTAATGTGACCGACTTGTTGTCACCACATTCAATTTTTAACGATTCCAAAATTTTTTCGATATTATTTTCGTGATCGTTCATAAGGATCACATGTAATGCCTTGCCGCGCAATCTCGAAATTACTCTTTCGACATTGCTTGGGGTATTGCCGTTTCGTGCAATGTAACCCCTAGCTGATTTTATAAACAAATTAATATCTTGCGCAGAACCGTCATACTCCAGAATCGACTCTGAGTATTGGAGAGCGGATCTCTCGTTTGGCTGTGCCATTTTATAAAAAGATTTTTTTTGGATTTTATCTCTAACCTTTTGGATAAGGTAGGGAAAGGATCTATCATACGGATGGGATAGACGAACAATTGAAAAATGTACTTACATGAATGTTGTCGCAGTTAACGATTTTTTTTTTTGGTTGGTCCTTCGCGTTGAGGTATTTAAAAACACCTAGGGAGTCCTGGCTACGGCCAAGTTTAACAGCTTCCCCGAATTTTATGACCCACGTACTGGGCGCCAGTTAACTTTTCTTGTTCACTTTGATTCAAAGAATTAAACAATATTTGGATTTAATTATCCTTTATTTTATAACATTTAAAATACAACAAGTAACGTACAATTTCAAAAGGAATTATCATGTGAGCAATACGACAAGCAACTGCTTGGATTCACTCGACAAGATAGATTAATTCACTTAGGGTGAGGCAGCCACTTTTATAGCTGTCCTGATTAATCTAATATCTAAAGTTTATTTGGTACAAAACAACAAAATAGTATTATCAGTTACGCAACGGATGTTGACGTTTTGTATTGAGTACATATGCATCGATATAAGACGGAACTAGATAATGTAATCTTATTTGAGAGTTCAATGCACTATTTTATCTACTAGACAAGATGAAGTGAGGAATGAAGTACGGGGCGTCCTGTGTTGTCTTCTTGGAGGTGAAGGTCAGCTGGGGTAGTTAACTCGGGAAACAAAATTTCCAGAGTAGTCGGCAATATTGAAAAAAGTTTCCTCTCCTTTACGTAGCCAGGTTTCCGTGATTACGAGAATATGAACTGTTTCTGAAATGTTTTTTAGAGTTTCTTCAATTTCGTCAATTTTGTTTCTAATGCTTCTAGCATTCATGTACATAATACGCATACAGGAGCTTTTAGTGATGTATTCTTGTATATTGAAACATTTTTTTTCCTTGAAGTTGCCTTTAGCAGTGTCCCACGTAGTCTATCCTTTCTCTGAAGCGCTCATCCATCAGCTTCCAGAGTGGGCAATCTGGATTTGTTGCCCGGTGGGTTCTTGAAACTCCGGTGCAATTTGAGCACGTTGGTTCTTTCGCCTTGTTGGGACATGTGTCATATTTATGACTTTCTCCATTATGCACGATAAAGCTTATCCTTGTTTTTAAATTCTATATTTTAACCTCAAAACCGAGCGGCTATATATTTGGAGGGTTATCGCGGACTTAGAAAATATTTTAACTATGAAAATTAACATTAGAAAAAAAACGAAATATACTGGTATTTAATTTTGAACGTCATCATTGAAAAAATAAAAAAAAATGTTCTGAAGTTCCTTATTGCCTGCCAACATTAGAAAGACAAAAATTGTTTCTAATGATTTTAATTGCACCCACATTTTTTTAGTACAGTTTTGGTCCTGCCAGGATAGTAAAATTGTTTTAGAATATGTTAATTTGAGTTTAACAATTGATTCTTATATTAGATGGAATATTCAGGAGCAAAAAAAAATTTTTAGACGGCTTAGACTTTTGACTTATAGTGAATAGACTAGAAAAAGTTTTTTTTTTGTTCCACAAAATACCTTAAAAACAGTATCAATGTAATTCTCGGAGTCCCTTATAAGATATGGAATAATTGCATGGGGACATTCAACAAAAAACAAATAACAATTTAGTTTAAAATTAAAAATATTCCATGGTCAAATTACTCTTTAAAACATTAATATATAAAAAAAAAACACATGACGTGCCTAAATCATGACTACATTCTTCTGTAAACTTATTATTTATATTGTGGTTTAAAATTGTGAGTCAGTATGCATCTCAATCTAAATATAACGAAATAGTTGTACATGCTGATAACACAAGACTAACTAATTATTCACAACCCCACTGAGCAACTGTTGAGCCGAAATTTTGCCCTAACACTGTACTTCACAACGACATTCTCGATCAAATTTACGATCAATTTAGAATACCGATTTTTGCGGATTTACACGATTCTTTTTACGCGATTAACATATTGGATGACAAAGATTTATTTTTTGTATTTTTTGTATATTTTAAATATAACTGGAGAGAACCTAACTTTTTTTCACTTATTAAACGCTACCCTTTGTCTTATTTTTCACAGAAGAGAAACGTCAAATGTCAAGTGTACGAAACCAACAATGCACTTCTGCGGCATTTGCAAAAGTCAAGCTAACCCTTTATTTCCAAAATATTTTTATCACACATTTGTGAAGTATAAAATGTCGGTTTTTTATATTAGTTTTTTAAACAAATTATACGAATTCATAATAAATACAATATCAACTCATCTATTTTAATTTCACATTGAAATTTTTTACTTTGATGTCGCTTTATTGTCTTAAAAGTGGGCTGGCACTATTTTATTGTCTATGAAAGTGCCCGCCCACTTTTAAAATTTAGGATGTTCAACGATAAAAAATGCTTGGAAACAGGCAAACAGAGCGAATGATCGATGCCTTGTATTAATCATTCGAAAAGTTGGGAAAAATGGCCATAACTGCAAACGATGGACTTGAAATTCCCAAATACCCAAATAACTAAAAACTATCACAAATAACCCTAAAAAACCAGGTCTCAAATTTTGTTAATATTTTACCAAGTTTAATAAAAAAATGTGAACTGAATTTCAGAAGATGCATGCTGAAAAATGGTTGGGTATGTGAAAAAGTTTTGTTGTAGTAATCTTTTTTTCTTTCTTTTTCTCAGATTTTCCCTGTAGTGTTTGTACCATTATCTTAAATTTTGGTATTCTCTGTATTTTATTATACCATTATTTTTGTTTTCGTAATTTTTTTTTTTCATAGAAGAATGAAATAATCATAATATAATATCCGTACCTTAATTAATATACATCGTTACTAAGAACCCGTTGATAAGTTTAATGGGACTTTAATTCAATATTTCGATAACATTTTGAAAAAGTAAAGAAATATGTAAAAACTTAATTATACTTCACTTCTAAAAAAAATTACTTTGTTCTTCAACAGAATACACAAAAAATACCATTTCCACGAATCTTAAAAATAACTACGAGTATGTAATAAATTTGCAATATTTGTTAAAATAAGGGGACACATCGGAAATGGTGTTTTTTCGGATTTAACGTTTCACGCCAAAAATTTGCAGAAAATATCAAAAATAATTTAAATAAATCAACGAAATAATGGCGGAAGTCGGGGACGCCCGAATAAGACATTGCCGACCAAGTAAATCAACTACTTGAGCCGGGTCGTATCAAGAGTCTAAATAATAGGAGAGTATAATAATGATAATATATCTTTATTCTAATTAAGTTTATCTATAACCAAAATACATGTATAATAAAGTGTACAGTGGTTTATAAAGTAGATATATGAAAAGTAAAATTGAAAATAAAATAATAACAGTAGGTAATATGTAAAGAATATAAATGCATAGTTATAAGTTGAAGTTTAACATAACTCGCCTCACTAGGCTAGCCTGTGTTGAGGCAGTAATTTTGCATATTATTATATAATTTTTTGATACCTATGAATGTACACGTATAATAAAATATGTTCTGTAAATGGTTTAATCAATAACTTCGAATTTGGGTGAGTATACTGGTAAAGGGCCTATCATTACTTTTAATCAAATTTTTAACATTGTATTTGCATTTTTTTTAGTGAATCAGATTATTCGATGCTAACTGAGAATGTTGAATATTCTTTATTTTTTCTATTTTTTATTTTTATTTTAGAAACAAACAGTACACGTGTAAAATGAGTGGTGTACAAATTACAAGGTTTTTGAATTTTTATTATTAATTATTACAAATATCGGTACCAATGATATGTCTCTATGTAACATCTGGTAAATGGATATATGCATTTGTAAAGATAAAAAAGTGTATGAAAAAAGTGTATAGTGTATAAGTGCATGTGTCTGTGTCTGTATATTTGTATATGAGCGTGTACTCGTATGTGTACCCATGTATCTGAATAGTGCTATTTACTGGAAAGTTGTGATTGCGCATCGATGTTATGAGTAATATTTTTCTTAAATGGCGCAAAGTAAATAAATTTACTGTCGCAAAGTACGTAAATTTCCGTTGTCCAAAAGTAATATGAGTTAGGGGGATTTGGAGTAAATCTTTCTTAGTATTTCTAGTAATGCCAGTGTATAGTCTTTTTTCGTAGTATTTATGTTTGTTCGTATAAAGATGAGTAAGGATTGTTTCAGCGTAAATCTGCCAAACGTCAAATATTTTCATAATATAAAATATTGAGTTAGAGTCTGTAATTAGAGGTAGCTTAAGGATTATTTTTATAATCGTTTTCTGTGCCTTTATGATTGGGTCTAGCGCAGATGAAGCACCACCTCCCCATGCTATAATACAATTCTCAGTAATAGATTAACAGACCGCAAAATGAATTATTTTCAAGTGTTGTAAGTCGAGAAAGTTTCTAAAAAATAATAATGTCAAGATAAACAAATGCTTAATAAAAGAGCATGTTCCAAGACAGATTTGTATTGCGGTGTATCCTTGCCTACCCATCTAGGGAAATGGCCTGATGGTTAGTTAATTGTCTAGACCTTGTGAGGACCATCATACAATCTGGACATAAGGAACTAGAAGAAGATATTAATTGTTTTTTATGTTTAATTCGTAGAACTCCAATTTTTTTTAAATTTTATCGAAATCAAATTTAATAATGTTATTATTAAGTTCTCTATGTATTAGTAGTTTTAATTGTGACACCTGTTTCGGCGTTCAAGGCCATTTTCAAACAGCGGTTAATCCACAGTATTATTGTGAATTATATTGAAAACATAATTCTTAAATCTCCATTGGGTAAATACATACTATACTATATCAGATATGTAGACGATATCTTCATATGTTGTAAAGGCACCAACCAATAGTTAGATATCTTCACTGACTGGGCCAACATCGTTAATAATAAAATCTGCTTCACATTTGAACACGAGATCAAAGGTAAAATAATTTTTTTAGATCTTACAATTGGAAGAAGTAAAAATAGACATACTGTCGAAATATTATATATACACAACAAAAAATGCAAACTGAACTCATCCTTGTATCATAAATTATCAGCTTACCATTCAATGGTACACAGAGTCATTAATATCCCGCAAGAAAATATAGCGCATGAAAAAGAAAAGGAAACAATAAAAATAATAGCGATTAATAACAATAATTTTCACTGAAAATACTCACAGAACTTAATAATAACTATATTAAATTAGATTTTCATTATTTAAAAAAAAAAATAGAAGGAGATAGCAGAAGAGAAGGACTGAATTTGTTTCCAGCCAAGACTCTCCAAGAGTTTAAGCCGATGATTATGTTTGTCGTTTTACGCATTTAAATATTAATCTACAGTCCGTATTATATAATACCCGACGAAACGGAGCAAATGAAACAACTGTGCCGAAATAATCTCGTTGGTACCTCTCGCAAGTTCAAGTGAAAATGTTCAATATAATTTTGATCCGTATAATGTACTGAGAGCTATAACATTTCCGGCGTGATTTACAATCTTCCATCATAAACTTTAACGACCGACGTCCGTAATAAATTAACGGCTGTTTACCCGAATTGATTTATACCGACGTTTGTGAAACGCGCCGTGAAAATTCAAAATGACCGCTCGATAATCTCTATCGTCCTTAGATTATAATATAGAATACCTAGTTTATGCAATATCCTACATAATTAAGGCCCAATCATGTAACATTAAAAATATGTAACAATGATTAGGCTAATTATTTTATGTATCACTTGTGTTTTTCTTTGTGTCCCTTGTTTCTATTCAATTATGTATCACTGAGTGAGTTTTTGTAACTTTATGTTTTGTGTATCCTTTCTCTGATTATTTGTAATTTGTATGTATTAAATGAGTTTTTATAACTGGATTGTTCTCACGTGAGTGGGAACATTTATAAAAACCCAAAATAAATATAAATTAGTAAATTACAATTAGTAGCGGAAAATCATGAGATGCTGCCATTTATACATAGTTAGGAAGCTTTTTTTTTAAGAAAGCCACATAGGAACCCTTATTTTTTATGAAAATCCCAACTTCTCCCTGCTAAGCCGAGCCAGTGAGACTATGGGTCCTCAATCAGGGTATGTTGTGAGAATAAAGGATAGTGACAGAGAAAGGAGTTTGGGAGGAGGAAGGGTGGAAAGTATCTGGCTATTCCGATTTGGTCACCAAACATGACTAAAACCATTTCAAGCAACGTTTCGATTCTGAATAGTTGTCTTTTACCAGTTCAGAACATTCCGCAAATATATATGCTATACGTTACTTTAAATTAATAAACAGAATATATAAACACAATTTTTTTTTCAAAAGATGTGTAATCATAATTAATAAATTAATAACAATTACTTTGTTTGACCCACTGTGTATTATATGTAAATAGCAACAATTGTGATCTACTTGCTTATTATTTGTCTATACTTGTAATAATTTTAAGTGGGTATATTGTTTATCCTAATGAGGGGAGCTTTGCTTCTGAGGCATGTATATAAAACATATTAAATAAGTTCATTAAATGAATAAAATATTAATGAAGTGGTGAATACAAAAGTATTTTGAAATTGATTTATTAATAATGACGCCACATAGAGAATACCAATCTATTGAAAAGAATATTTAAAAAAAATTATTATTAAAATGGTATCAAAAATAAAATCTCAATGAAAATATGAAACAGAAGAATACATAGAAACTAAAATAAAAAGATAAGAAAAAGACTCAAACTCAGAATCTCTAGTCTATCCGGGACTGGCATCTCTACTATTGAGCTACCAAGACCTTGTTGAATTCCATAATTTTTATCAATCTCATCTTTCTCTTGGAATTCAAAGGCGTCTTGATCGAAAACGTTTCACATTTCTTCATATTCTCTGAGGTAATTTGCTCGGCGTACTTTTTCCGACATACAATCGAATTACAAAGTAAAGTATAACTAAAGTGACTCGTATTCATTTACTTAATACAAAACATGACTATATTATACAGTAACTGGTAATTGCTGCAAAAGATTCAAGGAGAAAATTAATAAGGGAAACATATTCATACAAAAATCATCTGAAGGGAGTATCATTTGTATAGCGCCATTGTTGTGAAAAATCACCCCAAGGGAGCTGTACCAATATACGTGTTTTTTCATCTTGTCACTAACTATAGACAATCTATTATTGCAACTTATGGCTTACAAATTGCCTTCACCGGTTCATCGATCTGTAATACCAAACTACATACACATTGCATATGATCAATGAACGTAATGCCGCGTTAAAATATACATGTTATTAATTTTATTTAGAGACAAATTATATTCCACAGGACCATACATACATGACAGGTCTCCTGAGATAAACACTGATTATGAGAGAAATTTATATATGGTTTTGCACGCAGAGGACATAATATTGGAAAATAAATGTTATTGGAGATACTATTTAATTGTGGTATTTATTTTAATAATGAATTTATTCACACTGTAACTAACTAACTAATCATAACGCCATTTCCCCGCAGGGGTAGACAGAGAAGACGGACCACCCAATAACATGATCTTGGCATACACTTCATTCTTCATTCACATTCATACATCGTCTCATAGATTCTCTTCTATTATTCAGATTTCTGACATGGGACTCAAGTATTTGATTCACATGATCATGTCATGTATTCCTCGGGCGTCCCCGGCTTCTTCTTCCATTCACATTCACATTTTTAGGAAAGCAAAAGCATATTTTACAGGTGGTAAAGTAGACCACCTTTATTAATTAAATACGTATTAGAATCCGCTCCACGTCGATTAATAGGAGGATATATATTGCAATAACTGATTAGAATTCAATGAGAACATTTTGCTGTTCATGCGTGTCTACTCTATTACACCGTCCACTACATCGCATTAATTACCAGTTTCACTTTTTTGTCTAAAATTGTCCAAATTTGCCTCCAAAGAAAGGTTAATCATACAGCTAAGCCATGATTAACGTTCATATTTTATTTGTACGTAAAATGATTACCGAAGAAAATCTTGGATTTTTGAAAGCTACTAAAATATTTCGGCAAATCTATCGCCCACTTGCTTTTATGTTCTCTCGTCATTAAAATAATTAACGGGTGACCATTTAAATCGGAGATTACATTAACCGTCGGTTATTGCGACCTAGATGCTTTAGAAATGATATTCGGAAAGGTAGGGGACAGTCGATTAATGTCCTTGGTGACATTTCCGCCGATTTTAGAGCTCCAAACATTAGCTTGGCCAGTTTTGTAGGGAAATATTGGGGGAAGTACCTACACACGTTCGATATTACATAGGGAAATTTTGTTGGAAAATTTATGAGGACTTTGGAATATAATCTACTAGATTATAGAAACAAGTGTTTATAAGAGGTGAGATGAGATTTCTTTGTGGAAGACGTTTTATTAAAAATAGTTTTGTTAAAACGGTATTTAATTTTTTAAAAAACACTGTTTATTATTATTATTATTGTTTAATTTCGAATTAAATTAAATGCATTTGTTTAACAATTTGTTATTTTCATATATTTGCTCATAACATTAATAATGATTTGAAGGTTCTTACGACATGTGACATGGTTATTTAATATATCTTTTTATTAAAACAACCAATAGCTCTAGTTTCATAATTGTTGAAAAAATGTGCATTATTTATTGATTACTTCTAAATAGATTTCTTTTCTGTTTTCTTTTTTTGTACGTTTTTTACTGTATAATAACGTTTTTGATGTTCTCATTGCCGATGGATCTTGACTCATTTTGTTAAGAGTGAGAGTCAAAATAGTTTTAGAAAAATATGGTCACCCTATGAATGAGCCTAATTGGAGCACGGATGCTTTATGATTATTAATTATTATTGTTATAATCTATAAATGTATGGACCAACTTAAAGATTTACTGTGTCTGAATAACTTTGATGTTATTTAAAAAAAAAGATAATATATCCTTTCACTAAAATTGTAAAGCAGCTCATCTCAACACAGGACTGTCTTAGTGAGATACTATGCTTAAATTTTTGATTTTTTAAATTTAAATTTAATATTCACAATTCACACTCATTTATTGTGTCTGCGAAGATATCAATAAATATTACTCAAAAGTTCCCACCAAACAATGAGACGTTTCATTTAGATTGCCTTTTCCGAACAATGGAAAAGAAAATTTCCTCTATTTCCAAATGGCGAATCCTGCTATTATGAAGACAAACACATTAATAACTAAAGGAAATCATATTTTTAAGAAAACAAGGGCGATTGGTGAAAAATTAGTTTGAAGCTCGACAGAAAAATGTTTACTCCTCGCTTCCATTCAAGAGTTGAAACTTTTTTTTAACGTACCAATCCACAGTTTTCTATATCACTGGTATGGGTTTTGGGAGCTTAGTGCGACGTGACTTGCGAATGTGGTGGCGCAATTAAGCGCACGTACCCACCCCTAAAATGTTTTGCATATCTGTATGCAGATGTTCATCTACATAACATATGTTTATAAACGTAATAATACGTTATCTGTGTGCGTGCAATTAACATAAACACACATTACAGTATGTGCGCATGTTGTGATGACCACCCAGTGTATTTACTGGGTGGTCATCACAGCATACTGCCTATTGGCAGGTCCAATATATCGGGCGTACATTGGCGACCTCTGAGGGCAAGTTGGTATGCTGAGGCATTCTAACCCATGTCTACACAGGTCATATTGGGTTTTGGAATATCAAAGGTGTGTAATTAACTATGAAGAAATCAGGATATAATTATTTACTTAGCTTACGTATGTAAAAGTGGGTCGGCTACTCTGGGAGAGATTTATAGAAGAAATTGATGAAAATCAATCATCGAAAAGGCTTCATTATTATAAAACGGGATATTCCTTGAACAATGTCCTCCACCACACATGTGAACTCCTGTCATGGTGAACATTATACGCGTACATTCCCCTACAGCATAAAAAAGAACATTATTTTTTTATTTATTTGGATTATTCTAAAATTAAACAGCTGTTCGGGCGAACATCTCTATATATAAAAATTAATGTTTGTCTGTCTCTCTGTCCTTGATTTTCTCAAAATTTACTCGATCTGTTTCGTTGAAAATAGCACAGCTTTTTCTTATTAGTGCCGGGAAGGTTTAGAGAGTAATTTGAATGAAATCCAATATGTAAAACTGTTGCTATAATGTTTTAAAATTTGTATGAAAAAGATTGAACCCGCCATGTTGTATTGAGGTTAGCCCATAGATAACATATTCGAAAGAAGAAGGTTTGGTTGGATAGAATATTTTCAAAATGGAAAACACAAGTAGGTACCTACTTAATAACTTTATTATAGATGTATTTTGAAAAAATAAATGTTTCGAATGAAATGAATGTTTTAAATTGCTTTTTCGTTTAGAAATAGTAATAGTCGTGACAATGAATTGCTTTCGCTGTCAAATCAATTATGGCACCCAAAAGATAAGCACGAATCCACAAGTTCATAATTTTATTCCAAATTTAAAAAAAAAACCCCGAGCAAGTCCGGGTACCCATAAGCAAGTTTTGAATATTAGGGATCTTTACATCAAAAACGTACTAGCATATGTCATTCTATTTAACAATGTCCAAATTTGCTCGTAATTTTCGATCCAAAGGGATAATCTCTTCCTTATATCTTTCGCTGGAACAACATTTCTCCGAGGAAATTTTAGATACTTTGCAACAAAGTTAAACGATGTACTCCAACTGGTCATTAGACAGAACATTACTTATTCATTATTTCTTCAAAAGATGCGTAATCACCTTGTGGCGTCACAATTAATAAATCAATAAGAATTAGTTTCTTTAAACCACTGTTTTTCATATACATACAAATACTTACATGTATATTATTTATCGCAATGAGCGGAACCTTGATTCTGAAACATGTAGATATTTATATATTAAAAACAGTGGTTTAAAAAAAGCAATTCTTATTAATTTATTAAGAACATTAATTACGTCAAAAATAAATTGGACACCAAGATTAAAAAAGGATTTTAATCTGCAAAAGACTCTTTCAGATATGTGTATAACAGTGGATGTGTGGATCACCCGAAGACAGATTACTAAGTATGATGTTATATTGGCTCTATCATCAATGTTACAATGTTAAATTGCTTTTTAACTATAATATTATGTTGTAAACAGTGCCGGCTCCCAACATGGGATTTCATAACTAGACGGGCATCACCATTAAAATGTTGAGTGTTTTTATAAATGAATAAATAAAAATAATAGTATTGGGAGGCCTAAGCCATGGGTAAGGGTGGGCAAAAACAGTACTTTTAGGCACAACAGACTGGAGGAAAACAGCAGGAGACCGTTATAAGTAGGGTAGTTTCCTGGCGACGGAAGATACTAGTTTCTTAAAGTTTTATTCCTACCCGACTTATGTTGTGTTGAAATACTATTTTTTACAAATACGTCTTATAGAATCTTCGATCACGATCATGGAAGAAAGAATCTTTCTACCATGTTCTCGATACTGTCAAATAAAATTGACCACGAGACAAGTCGTTTCCCGTCATTTAGAGCAATTGTAAGAAAATTTGAATTTATTAAATCTAACAAAGACTTTTTTTTAAACCACAAATTTATTTTTAAATCAACACGATTATCTTAAGCTTCTCGGGATAACAATTAAAACAAAACAAAAATACATAGAGTGAGTATATATACTTTGTTTATACGAGACAAATATAAAACTAAATAATGGAACAATGAGACAGATATACGCTTGCATATAACAGAATGGGATAATACATAAAAAAAAGAAAGTAATAGAATGGGACAACACATAAAAAATAATCAGATGTAATTAAAATATCTCACTTCTTCTCAATCACTCCCTCCTTTGACGTTCTGCTTCTCTCTTTTTTGTATATTGTCCTTTTTATGTGTATTAATCATACCACAAAGTAATTACTTTCTACGAAAATATTAAATTTGAATTATTATTTTTATTTTTTTTGTTAATTTTTTTTTAAAATTTATAATGCCTGTTATTCAATGTTTTATGATAGATTTTTTGATTTATTACATACCTATCTTAATTAACTTTTGTTTATGTTTATAATTTGTCTATTCTTACATTATCGTGTTCTATTTTATTATTTTTTTAGTTTTCTATATATTCCTGATGAAGAAAGCATCGCTTTCAAAACATGTAGATATGTGTATATTAATAAAGTGGTTAATAGAAAATAATTTAAAATTCATTTATTAACAAAACAATTTTTTTTTTTAAATACCTAGCAGCCATATAAAATATCTAAAACAGAGTAATGTTTTATTTTAACGCGTGTAATATTAAAGTAAACAGGCGATACTTTCAGTGATAGAAATATTTATCCAGTATTCCTTTGACAGTTGCAAATCTTCACAACACAGAATAAACCCAATTCAACAATTGCAGGTTTGCAACAAGCGCCTTATTAAAACAAAATAATAATTGCACGGGTTCTCTGCCCAGTCAATTTATTATTCACCACACATACGAAAAATCAACCATACAAATTGCATCATCTCCACAACAAATGTCTACCTAATCGACGTGTTTACTTTCACGTCTCACCCAAACAAATGTTTTCCCTCGAATAATCCATTCGTCTAAACCCTCTTGCTTTTGTTACGAACACTTGATAAATAGAGCACAATGAAATATAAAGGAAATCGTCAGGAAAAACCCACCCTAATATAGTTAAAACACTGGCGTCCAGCTTTGGACATACGCTTTCTTCAAACATCTCCAGTTTGTCGAATCTTTGGGGCCTCGCATTAATCCGAAGACTTCAATTTTTCTCCTTAGGTCGCACGCCCATCTAATCTGTAGGCTATATTGGTATCTTTTTCCAAACCTATGACATCATCCGATGCTTTTTTAGCCGCTCTCTGAATACTAGAATCTACCCAAAAGCAGGTGGAGAAGACGAGGAAGAGGTAGACTAAGTGCCTGGAAGAGGATTTGAAGGATGGAAAGACCTGAGGACTAAAGGCAAAGGGATTGTAGAAGGCCATTGAGGCATTTGCTACATCCCTTAGTGGGGATAATGTTATTGATCGTTTATCAATAATTTAATTGCCTTTAATCGCCCTTTCCGGTCCGGTACCTGCTCCCCCTCCCGCCCTTGGCCCTTCACTCGCTTGTTTTTTATCAATCTATAACACATGTGAATCTTAGTTCATAGTTTAGTGATATACTGCCCTGAAGAAGCTACGGTAGTGGCGAAACTCGATCGGCTATATTTTTCATATTACAAATAAAAGTGACGTAAACAAAGTTATTGTTTTATTTTTAAATAATTTAATTGCCAATTAGATTATTCGAAAAAGAGTTACTATGTACGGTTAGGCACGTCGGTTCTCATACGATCACCGAAGTTAAGCAATACCGGGCGCGGTCAGTATTTGGATGGGTGACCGCTTGAGAACCCTCTTGAAACCCCTATTTTTTACCCTCCACTCAGCATCCACAATGGTGACATACTAGGGGCAAAATTATGTATTTGTGATTAAAAAATTATGATGATATTTTTATTATTGTTATTAAAACAAAACAAAAAATCAAAAACAATGGTTTTCATTACAAATCTAGACTCATAATTAATTTGAATGAAAGTAAATTTACATTATTATAATAAAAAATAATTTGTAATTTCATTATTATTTTAAATAAACATATATTTTTCACTATCGACATTATTTGTACATTATTATTAATTTCGTTCCAAAGGATTGATCCGCTAATAGAAAGTTGTAAGGATTGGCTTTGATATATTTCCACAGATGTCAGTCACAAAGCAAAAAACGGACAATTTATAAAAAAAGTACAAAAACAGAGTTGCAGTACCGAATACAAAGTAATTTTAATGTGAAACTTTTTTAGTGCAAAAATTACTGGCTGGTAACTATGTAATCAAGCTTTTAAAATTCGAAAACAGTCGAAAAGCGTGTAATATTGGCCGATATAGGGTTCACTTTTGAGTCATTTGCGCTGCTTGAGCGACGTATCCCATGCGATAAAGCTACAAAAATAGTATCTAGAGGAATATAGTATTTTTAATATGGATGGAACCGGGTCAGGTTGCAATTGAAGAGATGAAAATAATAGTTAAATTCGAAGTATTTTATTATCATGAAACGATTATTACGCGAAAAAACTCTTTAAAATTTATGGAATAATTACATTTTCATAATTTTTATTTTGTTAAAATTTTAGTTTTTTTTTACACTCTTGGGGCAGGCACAACTTTTCAGTCTCTATGAACTGCACGCTACTAGGCAATGGACTTATATATGATAATATTATTTATTTATTTGAATCATTAACCCCTTTACCCCTTTATCTTAATTTTAATATTAACTTTATGCAGATGATAAAAAAATATAATACGATAAATGTGCTTGCAATAAAGAGCCCTTATGAGCTTGTAGAAACAACAAAGGATAGATATATGAAAGATAAGAACACGTGTAAATAACAAAGCAAAAAATGAGATCCTGTGTAGGTAACACAACATTGAAATAAACAAAGAAAAAAAAAATACATAACAAGCCTAAGATAAAAAAGATGTACATAGTGAATGCTCATATTGCCTGGTATTTAATTGCAGATATTTATTATTTTGAAACTACAAAATTTCATAACTACAGCAACACCAAGCTAGTGATTTTATCACATTTAATAGTTTTCACAATTTCTCGTTTGTTTTAAAGAAACAAAGCAAAATTCTATTATAAAAAAACACATGGGTTTTTCGATAAGTACGTAAAATTTCAGAAATACAAAAAAATCGTCTTTTCCTTGTATGGCGTTAAATAATAAAAAAAAATGTTTAAACGGGAAATTTTCTTACAATATTATTTAAAATCATCTCCTTTCAAAAGTACCACTAATTTCTAAACACCTTTTGGTTAAAGTTAAACATATGTCCCTGGATCATTGTGTTTTAAAAAAATTATTTTGATTTTCACATGAGCCATCTTTGTGTTGCCATTTGTGACTATGGAAGCAATTGCAGCGCCATCATTTTTGTCCTACTTTTAAATGTCAGTCTGTGGGTAGGTACATAATAATTTTTTTTTTTTTTTCAAATTTAATTTCAAATTTATTATTAAATTTAAAAAAAAATTAAACGGAGTTCTACGAACACAAACACAATTAATACACAATAAGTCAAATATATTTCAAGTTGAGAAGGTGTATACACAATATTAATCGAGGTAGTCGAACTTGTAACGGTGACTGAAATTTTAACGTTTTGCAACTGAGGTTGGATGTTTATCTTTTTTTCCCAGTACCTTTATAATGTTCAATAAATTTAACCTTGTGATCGGTGACCTCCAAAGGCAGGATGAAGTAAACCATATTGTTGCTGTTAAAAAACTACATTTGACTATGTTTAATTCGATCCCGTAACCGATTCCAGCGCTGAGATAATGTGTAACAATGTAACAAAAATACATGCACCCGAAATTTTTACACTAGATTTATTAAAAATTATGTTAACCACGTAGAAATATGGCGCACACGTATAATACACGTGTCCAACAAATAACGGAGGGTACACAACACGGTGGGACAGTGCAGTAGTAGCAGTTGTGAACATTAGTGCTGCAGAACATCCGGTTCGAGTTTAATTTCGTTTACAGCCCAGGGTTTATGGCCAAGGAGTTGGGTAGGTTTTCTGCAAATTCTCTGGAATTTGCTGTATCAATTTAATTCAACTTTTTGTGTATCATTCTAAAAAATATTTACAGCAGCCGCTTTTGCCCACTGTGCCGAGATTTTTTTTGGTTATTTGTATTTATTTTCGCCCATATTGGATTTTAAGCCTGTAACATGTTAAATAAATAAACAATTTATTTTTTTACATTTTAACTCATAAATGCTACTAATTTAGAAAATATGGTTTACCTTGGTGTTGTTATAAAAACACATGTATATATATATTTATCAAAATTCATAACACGAAATGAAATAAATAAAAGCTACAGAAAAGGAACAGATCATACATCGTACATGAATGAAACAAAGAAAAAAAATAGAACAAGTACATATATAATCATCACAAAAAATAGAAGAAGTATATATATAATCATCACAAAAAATAGAAAAAGTATAAATATAATCATCACATAAAATAGAAAAAGCATATATATAATCATCACAAAAAAATAGAACAAGTATATATATAAATCGTAGGCTCTACCAAACCTTGTTCAGGCTTTGACTTGTTTTCTCAAATGCATATTTTTGTCATTGCTTCATTCATGTATTCTGTATGTGCTGTTATTTTTAGCTCTTGTTTATCTCATTTAGTTTTTTTTTGTTATAGGATAATGATCCATTAATATAAAAAGAAATAAATTAAATAAATATCGAAAACATGTATCCACATACCGAATTTCTTTCTTGAACAATGAATCAATTTGACTTGACTTTCTGGGGCCTAGGATTAAAAGATCTTATGTTAATTAGCGACATAGTATTTCTTTGAAATCGATATAGTTCACACCACTATAGCGTCCTTAGGGTGATTTTTTTTAGAAAAAAGATGTTATTAAAATAATCCAATTATTATTATTGTTACTTGGGATTGTCTGTTCAGTGGATGTATAACAATAAATGAAACGTGATTTTTAATAGTAATACTATGGTAAATGTTTGTTTTTACAGTGTAATACTGTACGGAGTCTAATGTTATCTTCCGAGTCAGTTACTTCTAGTATTACGCTGCCAACGAAAGCGGAGCTGTATACTCACTGTAAATGCAGCGTTGGGAATTTTGCTGATTAAATTCTTCAGACGCTGTTCCGCCCATGAGCTTTGTTGTTCCACTAACAGTATTTTGTTCTCATCGATTCCACACTCTCTTGGTACCTAGAGCCCCTTCCGCTTGTGCCTTTGACGGGCCAGTACTCAAAAATGGCCCTAAACATCACGTCGTAGTTTATTCACTCGCGTAATACTATAAATATCATGATTTATTTTCAAATTCTAGGATGGCTAGGAAAATGCATAAAGTTTTAAAGGCCAAGAATCCTCAAACAGCAATTTTATTTATTTTTTAAGTTTTTTATCTAGCAGAACTGATTGTATATTGCAAACCCAATCTGCCACATTACATGATATATAGGAACAGATATTTTTAAAAATCACGGTTTTTTCACACAGGAGACACTGAGGGAAATAATTTCTCTCAAGGCCTATGCCAACTTTGAGGATTTTGTGTGGAGGGTTTTTTAGAGAATATAAAGGAGTGAACTACAGAGATACATGTTTTAGGAGGGAGAAAACATAGTTGAAGACAAGAACGAGTCGTAGAAACGTCCCGTTCTCGCGTGATAAATGTCAACCGTGTACAAGTGCAACTGTCCACCGGTACCAAAGGAATCAAAGACGCAATTCCTCAGAGCATCTTCCGTAGAACAAAGGCAGGATTCCTACCTGACGTCTTTGCTCCAAAAATTGTAACAGGTTAGTTAAGATAGGCGAATCTATAAAATTGTAACAGGTTAGTTAAGATAGGCGAATCTATCAAATTGTAACAGGTTAGTTAAGATAGGCGAATCTATCAAATTGTAACAGGTTAGTTAAGATAGGCGAATCTATCAAATTGTAACAGGTTAGTTAAGATAGGCGAATCTATCAAATTGTAACAGGTTAGTTAAGATAGGCGAATCTATCAAATTGTAACAGGTTAGTTAAGATAGGCGAATCTATCAAATTGACCGCCCGTTTCTGCAGAGTCAAGGGTTTTTCAAGGGGGTGGAAAAGTAGAAGATTTGAAAGAATTTATTGTTCGTTTTTCTTTCATCTGCACTTTAGCTTTCCGTAGGCTTTCCGGCCTGAACTCAGAAAAGGAATATACGCCCTGACTGACGATACAAAGCTGTGACTCGATCATTCCATCCAGGAACAATGTCATAATTTGTTTTAGTATTTTATTTTTAAATTCTTGAATGGTAGAGTTTCTCTGTGTATGAACACTAGTTCCGTAGAGAGAATCTAGTTCAATTCTGTAAACCTCGCTGTTAGATCCTTAAATCCTATGAAATATCTACCAAAACGTCTGAAAATAGGTGCAGTTTGAAAACCAGTGAAGGCAATTTTGAGCGTTTCACCTAAAATTCTAGAACGTATTTCTGATGGAATTTAAACAATTACAGTTTGAGGATTTCTGTCTTTCAAAATGTACATTTTCCTAACGTTCCGTATAAGATTCAGTGATAAACCATTCATCTTTCGATCGTTACAAAACCTGTTATGTACATAAAAAGATGCAAAATCCTTAAACTTACAAATACAGGAACATATTATACCGCTTTTTAAACACCGCAATTATTTAATAAAAATTCACCATTCGTAAGTAAAAACATAAAAACGTACATTTTCAACAGATATTATTATTTTTTATAAACTTTATTGTAATGACAATATTGAATATGTGTCAACAAGTGTTTTGGCAAACAATCAGTATATTTCATCAAGCTATTATAAATATGCTAAAGGTTTAAACGAAACTCGACCTTTTATTCTGCAGAATGATTCCCATGGTAATTACTGTGTTTTTACTTACCACAGCAGAATTCAATTTTCTTGTTCAATAATAGAGGTACTTTAACAACTGTGAGATCTACTATAACCGCCCATGGCTAAAAGCTGCTCTTCAGGACTGTCACAGTCTTTGAAAATAGTTTTTTTTTTCCGAATCGACACGCAGCATCACACAGATTACTGATATAACATTCCTTATTTCGTTTTCAAAACTCAGGAATACAGCATGTACATATCTAGAACGCATCGACGTCGCAATTCGTCAAACATTTTTAGATAAATGCAGGGAGTTACAACAATTTGATGAATAAATTTCACATTACCAAAGTACAAGCTAACCGTCAGAGTTGTTTTTTTAACTAAAACACCATGCAAGAGTTAATATTACTGTTTACTGTATGGCGCGTAGGTAAACCAGGGTAAGCCCCGTGCGGGTTCCCAGAATGGTACATTTGCGCAGCATCCGAAAGCCAGCAGTTAATCTACTTCGTAAGGGATATTAATCTTCTCAACCGGAAGTTGCAGCGAGAGGAAAACTTTACAACTATTGGCCTGTTTAGAATTTTGAACAAATATACTAACAAAGGTCCGAAAGCAGTTTGTTAAAAACAAACAATGTTTTAACACAAACGCAATGAGAACATTACTAATCTATTACAGTGGAAAACTAATTTTAAACACACCGAAATTTGATCGGTTGAAATATGTATATATATTTATATATTTTATTTTTTTTAATTATCGTCAATTCATTATTTTGTAAACATGATTTTTCTGGGAGCTATAAAACGAAAATTAAGGTTTTAAAGGAGCATTCCATTTTCGGATATAATAAGATTTAATATTAAAATTATTTAATGATATCTCCATACGAAGTTTCATAGTAATTCGTCAATACAATAATTATATGCGAGTTGTATGTACCTAATGGGTTGTTAGTAATCTCTCAATAGTCATTTTCTTGTTTCGCGATATATTTAATTAAATACGTAAATGGTTTTTTTTAATCGCCATTTTTAATAATATTAATCAACAAGCATACTAAAATAAAAATGACATCCACGTATAGACATAAACAAAACTGAAAATATAAGTGGTGGGAGGGGATTAGGGGGAGAGGGTAACTACTTGGGTATTAATGTGAGAACAATTTTAGGAGATGGCCATTTGTAAGAAGGACTTGGTTTGGTTAGGTAAGGTTACAAATAGCCAGCTCGTAAATTTCTTCTCGCATGAAAACCTAATTAGTTACCTCATCCTTCTCCCGCCACTTATTTTTTCAGTTTTGTTTATGTCTATACTTGTGCGTTATTTTAATTTAATATAATTTGTATCCTGATGGAGGAATCATTGATTCCGAAACATGTTGACGTATCGTGAGGATATAACGAAAAGTGGCCAAGTCAAACATCCTGTTCGTTGGAAACTAAGACTGAAGTACATTGCATGGACACAAACTCATAGCTTAGCAAGTTATGATATTTTTTACGTACATACAGCATAAAATAGTCTAAATCAAAAAATCTTAACTTTTCACTGCATGCATGCGATATATAACAGTAATAAAATAATATTAGTGAATTATAACAGTGGTTAAAATAAAGCGTTCATTATTATTTGTTAAATATGGTGCCACAATGTACTTTTGTTAGCAATTATTAAAGAAAATATATTTAAATAAATTGAAAATGAAATGTTTTTCACATACACATTATAAAACTATAAAATCTACAAATTATAATTAAAATTGATATACTTAAAATTATTTTTAAAAAAGTAATCGAGTTCTACAAATAAAACACAATAACAATTAAGAATAAGTTGGGCACTATATAAGTTTATATATGACAACAATAACAATTTCATTGTAACCCAAATGAGTTTCGCAAATTATCCGTGCTGGATCTAATTTATCTACAATCATAGTGACCATATTTTTGTTGACAAGAAATAGTAATCGTTGAATTATAATATGTAAATTATAATAAGTAAATACTGATCTTTTTTTTTTTTTTTATTATTTTTTTTTTTTTTTATTTAATGTAAATCAAATTTAATAATGTTATTATTAAGTTCTGCAAGATTTTTAGTTGTTATTATTATAACAGCTGTTTTGGCGTTTAAGGCCATTTTCAAACTATCCAATAATAACAATTAATTAATAAATACTAATCAGAATACTAATAAGCAAATAATAATAATTAAATAACAATAAGTAAACATTAATAAGTAAATGGTTATAAAAATATGTAAATAATAATAAGTGATAATAATGACTGAGTAATAATAAGTATTATAAGCAAATATTAATAAGTAAATACTAATACGTAAATAATTATCTCTAAATATAAAATGAAAATTTGTCAGTGTGTCCTTGATTTTCTCAAAAATTACACCACCGGTTTCGCTATATAAATAACACACTTTATACTTATTAGTGCGGGGAAGGTTCAGAGAGTAGTTTGAATGAAATATAAAATGTAAAACTCTTGCTATATCGTTTTAAAATTAGTATGAAAAACATTGAACTCGCAATGTTGTATTGAGGTTCGCCCATAGATTTACTACTCTGGTTAGTCACAGAAGGTTTGTTTGGCTAGAATATTTTCAAAATGGAAAACACAACTAGGTACCTACTTAAGAACTTTATTTTTTTAGATATGTTTTGAAAAAATTAATGTTTGGAATGAAATAAAATTTTCAACTAAACGTTCCTTTGTTTAGAGATGGTAATAGATATTACAAGGTATTAATTTCGCTGTCAAATCAATTATGGCACCTAAACAACAAGCAAGAATTCACAACTTGGAATTTTTTTATTTAAATCCCGAGCAAGGCCGGGTACACATTAGGTAGTATATTAATAATAATATCGATAATATTAATCATGTTTGATTTACTACATTCGTCAGCTGAAATTCAAAATTAATTTTTTTTATAGGTGCCCTTACAAATACTTCAAAATATTTATTAATGCCTTTAAAACGGGTAGTATTTTACGAAAATCAGATAATGGAAAACATGTTACAATATTTATGAAATAACAATTTACTTAATGTGACTCCCAACAATCCACAGACAAATCTAGGGGTAGAAGGGTAGAGGGTAGCTTATTCAAATAAAGCCTTTCGTTTGACGCGCTGCCTATTCCAAAAACGTTTAAAATTAGAACATATCTGTCTCATTTCCGTTGACAAATAACGTAGGCACGCACGGAGGCAAATATGTGCGTAGGTATTAACATTAAGTATGAACGTTACTTAATGTACGTACTTAGACACAGTGTGACCCAAAACACCGTGAAATGGCCTGACTTTATTCTTTGTGTGAATGCTATTAATATTATTTTAGCATTTTAAAATATGAAAAAGTTATTTCATGGTGTAATTCCACTGTAGCGAATCAAGAACTTGAGTCGGACCATGCCAGAAGTAAGAATAACAGAAGAGAATATATGAGACGTTGTATGAATGTGAGTGAAGCAAGAGGTGTATGCCAAGATCGAGGTGTTTGGCGGTCCGTACTCTCTGCCTACCCCTGCGGGGAAACGGCGTGATGGTTAGTTAGTTAGTATATTTGCGCACGTTTCATAGTGGAAGATACTTACAGAATCGCCCTGGTGAAATACCACCATTCAGGATTGAGACATTGTTTGAAATGACTTTAATCGTCTTTTGTAACCAGATCTGAATAGCCATATATTTTCCCACCTTTCTCTTCCCCTTCTCCTTCCCCTCCCCACTACCTTCAGCCTCACAACATTCTCCAATTTGGGATGCCATAGTTTCACTTGTTCCAAACTTTTGGGAGCAGTTGAAACTCTTGTGCGGTATTCAGATAAATGCAATCTTAATGGGTTCACCAAAGTTTAGTAATGACTTCGGAAGGCGAAATAGCTAGCACGCGTATTAATAATTTTGTAGTAGAATTTTTTTTATAAATGAACCGTTTTTTTAACCAAATGATAAGAGTTATTATGATTTTTTTTACTTTAAAATAAAATTGAGTTCTGCAAATTGAACTTGAATGCAATAAACAATGAAGATGAGGAAATCAAAAAAAATATTAAGGCAATTTAAGCATCGGTAGCATCAACACAACAGCCTACAGTCCGCCTCAGAACAGGAATCCCTAGTGAGGAGGACTAGGAAAATAATAAAATATTTTGTTATAATTATATTTTACAATGTAACATTTACGAAGCATGTTCATAAAGTAAGTATACTAGATTTTTATACTTTTTTGAAAAAGTGTATTTAAAAAAAATTACAGGATATTGTTGATACACTTGTTCACTGGTTTTCCACATAATAGCCTTTCCATTCAATGCACGCGGTCTTCTTTATGCCCTCGTCGACGAATTCTCCCGCCAACTCCTTCCCCCACTTCAGAACCTCTTTCCGCACCTGCTCGTTGGTTGAAAATTTAATTTCACCCATGTATGCCTTCAGGGAGGTGAAGAGATGATAATCTGAAGGCGCCAGTTCAGATGAATACGGAATGTGGTTCAAAACATCCCAACCAAATGAGTCCCAGAGCGCCTCGGTGGCTAAGGCTGTGTGAGGACGGGCGTTGTCGTGCAACAAGCACACTCCGCTCGTCAGCATTCTCGTCCTTTTAGGGTCTCACAATATCGTTATGCATTGATGGTCTCCCCCTGAAGCAGAAATTTGATCAAAATGATGCCTTTTCGGTCCCAAAACACTGAGGCCAAGATTTTTGCCCGAAATTGTGGTTTTTAATTTTTTGTCAGATGGTGAATTGGTGTGAAGATTGTATTTTTTTCTCAGGCGTGTAATGAGTCACCCACGATTCATCTCCAGTCACAATAGAGCTCAGAAAATTCTCGCCTTGCAATTCAAATCGTGAGTTTACGTACTACCGTGTTCTTGCGGTGCTCGCTCTGGTAAGAAGATCCACCTCTATCACTCAGTGTTACCAACCCTGAAAAAAGAAAAAACCACAGCCCGTTATGGTCACAGTACACTTACTTTCTGAACACGCTTCATGTGATAAATTAAATTATTCTTAATAAAAAAAAAATAATGATCTTTCTACAATTGATATTTTGACTTCAGTTGTCTGGTGCCTGTAATTGATCCACATTGTCTTTGTAAAAGCCACATATTTTAAAAGTTATATAAGAGACAACTTACTTCATGCACACTGTACTCGGTATACGTATATATGAGTAGACATGTAAAATTTGGCTCCTTGAGCGAAAATCCGTCATAAAGATAGGTGCCTGTAATTTTCCTGAATTTGACTTAATATGGCGAAATGAAACCAGATTAGGAAAAGCAGTGCCTCCCTAACAACAACACACTCGTCTCCAGGGTCGGACTCGAAGGTATTTTCTTTTAGAACTAGTTCAATATTGGGCCGAAGTATTCGAACGCAGTGAAAAATTGACATGTATTTCTTTAGACATCTTGGAATAATGGCTACCTTACAGGAAAACCATTCAATTTACGTCGCAGTGTAGGCAGGATGTTCAAAATATCACACATCAGGTGAATCAGTGATTCCTAGAGTGGAAAAAACCACCTCAGTGGGGGGGGGGTTGCAAGTAGGGAGCAATGGTGGGAGAGTGCAATAAGAAAGCTATGGTCATGCACTTCATGCTTCGACGTTTTCACTTGGTAAAATAAATTTTTCATTGGTATCTTGCACAAAAACTATTCATAAATGCATACAACATTATATATTTTCAAAGAAAACGTCAAATTGCATATTTCAAAATATCATTTTTCACATTTACTTCTTTTAAGAAATACGTTTTCAACTAATTCACGTCAAAAATAAATGCATATAAGTCTAAAGAATCATCAATTTTCATTTTTGAATTGCCATTTAAAAACTTAAAAAATATCTATTAATTTTTAATGTTCCATAATTTCCAAAGAAGATCAAAATCATTTAATAAAAATATGGTAGGAGTGTTTTAAAATATCTTAAAAAATGCAATATAAGTTGGAACTGCCACAAACTACTGTGGCAGTTTAGCAGTTTTTTTAAATTATTTATAGTAAAGAATAAAAAAATATTAAAAAAAACATAAATAGTGAAAAGAATAAACGAAAAACAAAATTGGCAAGTGAAAATTGGTTGGTGTATTGTAAAAGTAAATACAAATTAGACTTTGCGAAAGAACTTTCTCATCGTTTAATCAGGACCAATTCAATAACTAGTTCACCCCTGTCATGTCTACAATATAAATACTGTGTAGATATAGGTATCAAACATAACATATAATGTATACCTACACATGTATTCACACGACGAGACTGCTTAGCTTAATAATACATATTAAATAATATATACCCCACATAATAATATGTACACTTAATATTTACTCAAGTGTGGCCCTCAGATAAGTGCGCGCCGTGATTCATTTGGCTGAGATAACGGAGCGTTAAAATCGCGAACTTCCCGGCCCGAGCGGGTAGTTCTGATTAGGGGATGCAGAGTGAGAGGGTTGATTACTTGCTTTACTGTTTACTGTCTACTGTTTAGTGGGAGGTGGGAGGGTAGTCTCTAATACTAACTGCTCTGTTATTTATGCGGTTAGTGTGTACAGGTCATTCAAATTACAATTTTTTTAATGTTTTATTGTCATAAGAAAACAATTCTGAAATAAATAAAAAAATTAAACGTAATTATTGAGAATATATTGTGTCACATAAAATGGGGGTGTTATTAAAATAATTTTCAAAGATTCAATTTTTTTAAGGCCAACCAAAACACTCCAAATCTAGAACCGGTCATTTTTGAGGTCAATAATGTCAAATGTCAAAACAAGGATGAGCTTTACCGTACATAATTTTATATTCGAATCATAACTAAACCAATAAAACCATAACTAATCATAAGTAATAACATTATGTACCTTTTAGAAACTTTAACTCGAAGAATAATAATAGTATTGAGCATTACCATTATCGAAATATCGATATTAATAATTGGTTTGCTCATGAATACTGTCATTTCTATTATTGGTAATATATTTTTATATATATTGAATATTATTTATATATATATATATTGAGCTCAGTTACCCAAATTAAGTTTAAATTTCACCAAAACTAAAAAAAATACATATTTAAAATGCAAAACAAAATCGAAAAATAAATAAAATAGAAACAGACAATACACGTATAAAGTAAGTGGTGTACAATTTACAAAGTTTTAGAAAATTATTACAAGAATCTTATCGTAAAATTAGTGCATGATGGTGAACGATTTGAGATAAAGATAAAACGTTACATGAATAATGTGTGTAGTGTATAAGTGTACGTTTGTGTGTGCATGTATGAACGTGTATGTGCACCTATGTGTCTGGATTGTGCCATTTAGTAGAGAGTTGTGAGTGCGCATTAATAAAGTTACGAGTGATGTTTTTCTTAAATGACGGTAGGGAGTCAAAAAATATGTTTTTCAATTTTTGTAATAATAATTCCACGCAGGAGGCCCTGGGGAAAATAATTTCCCTCAAGGTCTATATCATGTTTGGATAGGATGCTGTGTGGAGGATCTTTTAGGGGATCGGAAGGAGTGATCCGTCGAGTATTGATGGAAGAGGAAGGAAACACAGAGGCCGGCAGATCATTCCGCAGTCGAGCTGTTGAACACGAGAACGAGTCGTAGAAGCGACCCGTTCTCATGTGAAAATGTCAACCGTGTGCGAATGTGGGGCGCACACTTGGCGTGTTTCCCGACTGTGTGATCAATAACGCTAGTTTCCCAGAGCATCTTCAATTGAAATACCAGTAGAACAAAGACAGAATTCCCACCTGACGTCTGTGCTCTAAAGATTGCAATCCGTTTGTTAAGATAGGCGAATCTATTTTCTGCACAGAGTCAAGGGTTTTTTCAGATATTTTGGGTCTCCTGACCAGAGATGGCTGCCAAATTCTCCAGTGGGGCAATTTGTACGAGGTCAATAGTTGTGTACTATTTGGTAGCTTGCCTGCTGTCTCCGTCCAGTTTCTAATAATGTGTTGCTGTTTTGACCATTGTCCAGCTACAGATGTTAAGGTCTCTTATAAGATCCATATCGATACTCCTTTGCGCTGTAAGCATTCAGAATGGACCCTATTTTATGGTTGACTATTCTCGCTGAATATCCTGTCCAGGTGAGCCGTCCCAATTATTTAAATTTTGCTATATGTAGACCCATTAACAGTTTTCATAGCTTGTGGTTCAACCTTATCAACCAAGTTCCCTCTATGACTTCAAAGATTATTTTTCTTATTTTTATTCATAAGAGTATAACACTTTTGACAATGTATTCGGCGACGAGTTTGAAAATAATATAAACATTTTCAGGCTGAGTTTCGAGAAATTGCTTCACGTTACTGCCTTTAATGTACCCCATAAAAATAAATTCATAACATAAGCGACATCATCTCATTTCTTGGTTTTTATCTGTCTCTGTGATTTACGATCAAATTTTAAGTAGAGAAAAAAAAGCCAATGGTGTCGAATGTTTTATGTGGATAAATGACATTGGCGTGCCAAGACATTTTCTAAAACGAAAAGTTATGCTTGATGTTTTTATAGCCGATTAGTAACCGATAGTGGTTTTGCTTTTGAATGTCATTTTGTGGTATAAAAACTATGTAAAATGTAAGCTCATGTAATGGATAATGTTAACATTTTTTCACACGAAATGGAGATGATTTTTATTTAAATTAGACAATAAATACATATGACGAAATATAATAACAGTGATTTAGACCGATAAAAAAAAGAAATTTACGTTCCCTTATAGTGAAGATTACACACTATGAACGAGTAGAAAAAAAACAATCTGGTAACTATTTTTTAAATAAGGGAGAGATAAAATTCAAATCGGTAAAGTCGATTTAAAATGCATTTATAACGATTTCAGGAATAAGTCATTAATAAAAATGATTTGATTATTTCTATAGCGCCGTTTTCGTGAGAAAATCACCTCAAGGGTGCTGTACAACTAATTTATTTAACTTATAACTAATATCTTGCAGCTATGATTTATTACTAGTATCTTATAACTTAGATTCATAATTAATGACAAACTATGACTTATAGCTAGCAACTTACTACTGTGATTTATAACTAGTAACTTGCATCTATGACTTATAATAAGTGACTTGCATCTATAACTTACAGGTAGAGATATAAAACTAAGACTTATAACTAGTGACTTAAACCTAATATATATTTATGATGCCTTCTTATACGTCCATCCTAAACAATTAATACAATCATCATATCACCCCTGCGTCAGAAACACATTCACGTGTCGTACAATCTGTGTAGAAGTAAAAATAAATATAAAAATGTGCACCCAGCTCTGATTGTAAATAAAACATGATTTTTTTAAGATTTGCTTTTATTTTTAATTTCCACAAAATAAAACCTTTTAGAAATGATCACTAGGTACCTACATAACTTCATTAACAGAGCAACCGTAACTGACATAATATGGCATAAAGTAGTGTTCTTTGCAGTTTAAACAAAAAATCTTACTTCGAAGTTCAACAAAAAGAGTTGGTTGAATGTCAAGTCAGAACCCGCCACTATCAAAGCTAGGATAACGATGTTAGTGTAGTCAACTAGATGCAAAAGTTGTAAGCGGTAGGGACTTGAGACTAGAGACTAGAGACTAGAGCTCGCAGCCTTCACTTCTTGCTACTCCATGGGGTATTGTTACCTGTAAAGGATGCTCTACAACTATGACGGAACTAAATGTTGCTTTGGTAAACATGATTAAAAACCGTAATTTATTGTATTTAAAAGTTGTCTGGTTTCAGTGGCGTGCATTGCTCTATGACCGGAGCTCCGGTTGAAGTGCTTTTTTTAAACGGTTTTTCTGTAAAAATTGTTACTGTTTTCAAAACTTATATTATTTTTTTTATTTTTTTTTTATGACAATATATACGTAATTGTAACTTTCTTAAAAAACGTACTTAAAAAAATAACAAACTTACAAAAGACCTTATTTATAATTCACATATAAAACCATGTACAATGTGACCTTATAACGGGGTACCCAAGTAACGTCACATTTTTTGAAAAACTTACTGACTTTTGTAAAATATTACAAAAAAAACCATAACAAATAACAAGAGTTTATCAGAACAATTTTTGTACGTTGTAATTTAGAAAAAAAGTTTTATTTCTTTCCACACCAGTTTAGACCAAAAAACATCATGTAAACAGAAAGCTCGTGCTCTCTCGTTCTAAAACATGTCTTACCCTAAGAAAGGAGGAGATAGAACGAATTTTCTGAGGTCTCTCATTTGGTGCCAGATACGGAATGTGACCTGAGTGGTTTTAATGTTTGAATTTGTATTATATGGAACCACCTCCTGAAGTTGCAAGCATGACCTGTAGCTACTACGTTCATAAACAACTATAGCTTGTCGTAATTCTGTGATCGATACCGCAACACAACCAGGAATTCTTCAGTCCTCGGCTTTGCTAAACTGTTTTCAGTGTTTGCCCGCGTGCAATAGCGCATTCCTTAGTCAGAAGGTACCTTCCTTCTTCAACACAAAGTAGGTACACGGTGCCACCGTTCAACTTTACACTAGATGGGACCCACTCTAAAGTGTTTAAAGGAAGATGATGAACGGAGTTTAAAAAAAAAAAAAGTTTCAAAACTTATGTTTAGGTGTTTCAAACCTCAACATCATTTTTAATTATTACCAAATCATTAATTGTAATTGTGTTTAATTCACAGGATTCCATTAAAAAAAATGATTGTATTTTAGTTTTTATATTTGTGACAGATGTTTCAGCTTTCAAAGCGATTTTCAAAGTATCTCTGACTTTGAATGACAGAACAGCTATCATAATAATAAAAACCAAAATGCATGCAGAACTGAAAAAAGTTATTTTCTGTATATTCTAATATAATAACATTAAAAATTTATTTTCTTTGTCATCAGCGTCATTTGGAATTTCTGACATACGAACGGTTTTCGTTAAATTATATTTTTCGGCCCGTTCCAGCTTTTGATCAAACAGTGATCAGCTGAAAAATATAAGAGCTAAAAACATAACCGCTGAAACGATGCGTCTTTGTTAAAATTGCTTGTACTTACGAACTCCGCGACAGATACGCATAAGGCGTCATGAACACGCTCTGCATACAATATAATCACCTTTACAGGGCACTGTTTGACTTCCCTTGGCGATGCAGCGCCTCGCAGATGTTCTCAGATGGGAGAGGGTATGGGTTCGCTTGTTTAATGGATAGTTCTAAGTGCACCATAGAATGGCCGGCACGAGTCAGCGCTAACCGAATTCCGAGAACACTTTCGCCCAGGCTGTTGCCCAGCGGCTTAGCGCGCCCTTACATCATAGATGAACAGTTAACCTCAAACCACCTCATTGTAATGTGTTGTCTAGTAATAAAATTAAGGTGCTGATAGCAGTCATCGGCCATATGTAGGTACAGAAACTTCGTCGAATGGTGGAGGAGAGTTGGTGGAGGTCATAGTGAGATGCTGAGGTTATTCAGTCAGTCGACGGTATCGGGAGTCACGCGGTTCAGCACAAATATGCCATAGGAAAACTAATGAGGGAGACATTCTTCTACGATGTGTTCTGTTGTTTGAATGTGTCCACATTCACAAATTTCGGAATCCTTTAAGCCCCATTTATGCATCATATACGCACAATGGCTGTGACTTTACCAGATACAGTTTAGTGAGGTTCACGTCTTCCGAAGGAAAGAGAACCCTGGCAATTTACTAGGTACTCATTTTTCACGTTAGAGATCTACCACTGAGTTCGCCACGACTCTTCAGAGGAGTATCGTGATAGAAGCAGTGTTTCGCCTTCTGTCCAGAAAGGTTTCCCGGAAGGCAGATGACTGGCAGAGAGGTTTCAAAGGACATCTTTATATTGATTAATAAACAATTGTAATTGTTTTTAAATAATCCTATGTTGCATTTATACAGGACAACGACATTACATTATTAGTGGAAAATGTGCTACTTGGGTACATAATAATAATTGGATGGGTAAGTGAGGCAATGAACAAGCTAAGCCGGTTGACGTTAAATTATAACAACTTCGTGGTTTATAACAAAGTGATTGTTTTATCTAATGTAATGTCAAACCACAATGTGATTACTTCTCATAAAATTAAATTGAATTAGGTATTGTGTTCAAGTTTAATTTGTAGAACTCCATTAAAAACCCAATGAATATTCTTTATTAAAACATTTTTTTACGTGGCTTAGTTTTGAAACTGTACTGCGTCTTTATGGAATAAATTAATTATAGTGTTTTTTTTTGTATACATGTTTCACGTTGTTGAATTAAGTTTTTTTTTATTTATCTTGCAATTTAGCTTGACAGAAAATAATATAAATATTAACATTGCTATTAAAGTTCATAACAGAAATAGGCCACTGGGACAAAAAAGTTGCGATTGAAATTGTTTTGATTTATTTAGTAAATCAAACATAAAATATATAGGAATTATAAAATATTGTAATTTTGAATGAAAATCTCACATAAATTCATCTATAGACAGAAAGAGACGATGATTTTTCTTATTATTTAGACTCAGAAATACATAATCACCTTAATCGATTTACTGGACAGTGAAAAATGTTTCCCTTGATTCTAATAAACACATTTAAAAGTTGGAACTGTTAGTAACAGGTACCAATCTTGTGTAATTTATTTCAAGTGTCTCAAATGGTACAGTAAATATTTTTTTAAACTAACGGAAATGAGAATTCCATGGAGAAACCAACTTTTTTATATCGAAGATTGAAACCAGGATAATGTATCTCCAATTTTTAGTGAAAATGATGTATTAACTAATCTTCTAACGAAACCCCAAATATGCATTTATTAAAGTATTTCAAATCTAACTCACACATCCAAAGATAAAGCTATACCTACCCTACAAAAAAACGTACCATTAAAGTTATTGTACAAAATCTTTTTATTCAATAAATTTTGTGGGTATTTTTTTAGTGACAATCGTTTTAAATACAAACATTTTTCCTACTAACTTTAACTTAGAATCTGCCTTTGGCGGTATTATTAATTTACAATTTTTTTGCCGGATACATAACGCAAATCCATGCATCCGCATACTGTTGCACTAAATGCTGGGAAACATGCTACCTGCATTACTTGTAATTTTAGATGAATTTAAAGAATTTATTTGTTCTTAAATTTAAAAAAAAACTCACTAGGACAGTCCTGTATTTAGAAACGATATATTATAATTTTTAATTGTTTTTTTTTTTTAAATACCAAAATTATTCAAACTACTTTAAGATCTTTTGTAATTCTTTAAGTTGGTTCATAAATTTATAGATTACAACAAAACTAATTAATAATCATAAAGTATCTGTGCTCCAATTATTCATAATCATAGGGTGACCATATGTTTGTTAACAAGGAGTGATGAGTAAATAATAATAGGTAAACAATAATCAGTAAATAGTAATAAGTAAATAGTAACACATGAATAAAAATAAGTATATATTTATAAGTAAATGATAATAATAAATAAATAACAACAAAATTAAATAATAAAAATAAACAATAATCAGTAAATAGTATTAATAATATAATAATAATACATATCTAATAATTTAATATTAATAAGTAAATAGTAATAAGTAAATATTAATAAGTAATAAATAAACAATAATAATTCCCCTTTTTCTTTGTATTTTTATCAATTGATTGTCTGTTCTGAGTATTATATGATCCGTTGTTATATATTGTCACAACACTTAAATATCTTTACATAAGTTTTGGAAACATGTGGCAATTCCAATAGAAAAAATTCGAAAGTCAAACATTTCGAAATGAATACATTTTTTAAGCTATTCCTCGATGTCAATCACATCGGATTATTGTGAAGTTGTTCAGTTTATGTTTTTTAAGGTAATGTCTTACTTAAACAAATTCACATGTTTTTATGAAATACACAAAATCAACATGGAATAGGAACTTGAACTCTCATTTATTCAGTTGGCCACAACAATCAGCGGAATATAAAAATAAAAATATCGTTTTTAAATAATCCGTATAAAAAAATTCATACCCTAAATGTGAAGTCACACACAGCCTACCTTTTATAGATCAATGCACACCACTGATCGTGATGCAATTATCGTTTTCAACATCTTAATTTCAACAAATTAAAAATATTACACAGATCTGCCCTACTAATTTTAACAATCCGTGAATGAACGTTATCCATTTAAATATTTAGTCCTTCATCTAAGTCGTTAGGGAGGAAGTTAACGTTTTGGAATTAGAGGATGGAAAGACTAAGAATGTTATGACGACGGTTTGAAACTTCGAGACGCATCTTCATATACTCAGACTGAATTTAGCTGTATCTTGGAACCTTTGGGCCTTTAGACTATATACATACTACTTACTACTTACACAATATTATTGTATGAGTACACTGACATGATTTTAAATATAAGAAAATAATTTCGTCGACTTTTTAAATATTTTGAAAACATTAAAACATCTCTTAAATATATTATAAATATTAAAATAATTTTACAAAGTAGAGACAAATAATTGCAAAACTTTGTCAGTGTGTGTGTTTTTTTTTAATAAACTTCATCAGAGTTTCTAAATCCATATTTTAAAAAAAAGAGTTCAAATTTGTAATTATGAAAAAATTTAAGCACACACAATTTTTTTCATGAAAACCTTAATAGTATTATGGTTTTCAAAAAATATTTTCATATTCATCAATAAAATCGCTGATTACGAATATGTAAGTGTAATTATACATGTATATAATTTACTAATAGACGTAAACGCCCTGTGATTGTTAGGCGAGGTCTGACAGAACATAGACCTCTACCTCACGGGTCGGTAGGTCACGTGCAGAAGTACTCATACAGGAGTCACCACTGCAGTATACAAATTAATTTCAAAAGTGTTCATGTAAATAATTTATTTTGGGATTTATTTATTTATTTGATTATACGCCCATCTGGGCTTTTACATAGATTTTTAGAACAGTATAGCAATTTTAAACCACACACTAACGAACGTTTAACAGTAGCATCAAATAGAAAACTAAAACAATATTATAACACAAATCATTAACGCTACATTATCCACGCTGCAATAATTAATTGCAGGATTCATCAAAGGGCTGGTATAGATGACGCTTTACTTCATAAATGGAGTCAGCTAAAATTTTATTTTTATTTAAAGACACAACAATGTCACATTCCCATGAGTTATAAATTCAACTCATTTTGGGACTATTAATTTTTGCTACATAAGCTTCTCAAAGTTTTCGAGGCAAATATGTAAATGAAAATATAAAAAAAAACAAAAAAATACCTATATTAAAAACAGGACAATAACATAAATAAATGTACAGGCTCGAAACATACAGATCCAATAGAAATACATAACAACGTTTTACAACAGAGAAATATGCTTGTTTTATTTTATTTTAGTACATAAAATAGGCAATATGCCCAAAACTTACATTCATGCATGTTTAAAAAATCATAATAATTATTTATTACAATATACAACATTCTTTATTATTTATTTTTCTCTTAAGTATCATTCTCGCAAAAAATGATACTAAAGGAAATGACAAGCAAGTAAGTGTTAGACTGTACTTTATAAAAAGGGACTAAATAGGTGAATTACACTCCACTTGACTTCTAACTAATGAAGTGTACAGCTTTCTCACATATTCTAAAATTCATAATGAAATCAATTAAAGTTTTTTTTTTTTAAATTTAATGCAAATCAAATTTAATAATGTTATTATCAAGTTCTGCAAGAATTTTTAGTTTTTATTATTGTAACAGCTGTTTCGGCGATTAAGGCCATTTTCAAACTGTCTTAAATGCCGAAACAGCTGTGACAATAACACAAACTAAAAATACTTACAGAACTTAATAGCATTACTAAATTTGATTTACATTAATTTTAAAAAAATTAAATGGAGTTCTACGAATTAAACACAAAAACAATTAATAAATTAAAGTTCTGCAGAGGAAGCCAAGCATCATTAAAGTTTTGTTAATTGTATCGTTAATGTGTTAAATGAATGCCAAGTTTCATCAAATATTACAACCCAGTTCCGAATTTGTGACACTGGCATTAGTTTAATATTGCTCAATGTGTATTCATATAAGGTATGATAATGAGGAAGGTTCAGGATGAACCGAAACCGGCTGGATGAAGAAATAATAAAGTAGAATTGAAACAAAGTTATTTTATTTTATTTATTATATGATAATGAGTTTTGGAAATCCGTATTTTGGAAATTTCGGTATGTTAAAAAATAAAGCATTTTCTTAGCATTGATTTAATTAGGTTGTGAAATTTAGAAATCATCCTTATTTCGTATTATTTTAAATAATTTCAGGTCTTCTGCAAATAATAGGAACTGTACATCGTTAAAATTATTTACAATGCCATTAATGAAAATTAAAAATAATATTGGGCCGAGGTGGGACCCTTGAGGAACCCCACTCATGGCCTCAAATACATAAGATTGTACAGAATTAATCTATGCACAGAGCATCCAGTTATTAATATTACTGATAATCCAGCTCAATAAAGTAGCTTTGCCCAACAGTCATAGTTTAGATATAAGAATGTGATGTCGAACTTTATCAAATGCTTTACTAAAATTGATGTATTTCCACTTGTTGTTTCAGGCTAAGGGATTTGCATACCTAATTTTCAAAATTATTAAATTACTGAAGATAGAGAGACCTCTGATGAAGCCATGTTGGTGAGGAACAATAATTTTGTTGATAGGTTTGACAATGATATCTAGCATTATAAATTTTTTGATTGATAAACATTTGATTAATAAAAAAAATATCACATTCAAATCTAATTCCATCATGAATTGACAGTTTCAATATCAGAAATAATTATTGGAAAAGTTTGGGTAAAGCAGATATTATATAAATCGGTCTGTAGTTTGATACATCGCTTTTTTATCGCCTTTTTTGTAAACAGGAATTTTTTTTTTATAAAAAAAGACAAATATTCCCTGTTTAAGAATAGCCTGACAATATTTGAAAATCTTCTACTACCATCACAGTAAGCGGAAGACGTTGCTTGTATCGTAATGGAGGTCTTAGGCAGCTGAGGAATTGAACTCACAACGCCTAGGTGAGACCCAAACGCGATGAAAACTCAGCCACTGACCGGTTAACTTGCTATTTTTCAATAGAAACAGAAAACACCCAAATGTTAAGGATTTATTAAAAAGTTCATATAAACGATGTATCACACCATTATTGCAAGTTATTAAAAATATTGGAGGAATACCATCCGATCCAGCAGATGTATTGCTATCTAATGCTTTTCCGTCGTGTTTATAATTTGTTGATTTCATACCGACCCAATTGGGAATGGAGTAAAGCCATTAACCTACAAAACTACGTACATATGAAGTCACGCGTACGTTGCCAGATATCGAGCGTTTTGGCGGACTTTGAAAAATTCACACTTTAAAATTATTTTAACCTTGGAAACGACGATTAATAAACGACGTGTTAATATAAATAAATATTGGCATTTTTTTTAAGATAGAGGTTCAATATTCATTATTATTTTTTTTTAAATTTCATCATTTGGCTCAACGTGATGAACAATAAAAACTTTTTTGCCGAAATATTTACTTACGGTTCGTAAGTACGTAAGCAGGACACCCAAGACGAAGAACAAATCTATAACCTTGAGGTATATCGCTTTGGCGTTTCCATATATCGTACTATATTTTTTTTGTGTACAGTGCCAGAGAACATTTCTCCCTCTTCCTGTGTCAACTGTGGTTAGAGGTGCATAAATATGTGGATAATCTTCTCTACCCAGTGAGCGGGCTGCCTATTGCTACTCTAGGACTTTTATTTAATTTATCTCAATGAATTGTAAACTGTGTTTTATGTGCTAGCGACACTTACTGAAAGCAATATTATATTTAAGCCCGCTCACTAAGGTAATGGAGGAATAAGATGAAATTTGGGCGGAGATGGAGGAGGTATTTGGTGTTTCCATTGGAAAAAAATTCTGAATGAAAAATATTAAATTTGATATTTCAGAAATAATATCAAGTCAAAAGGACAGTCGCTCAATGTGAAAGGAATTGCTTCTCTTGTTATTAATATTTCTTCGCAATGTGACAGTGGAGCATCCACATTTTCAGAACATTTTGACAAAATCATTAAATATAGCTTGGTATTTAAGAGAAACGGCGGCGTGGACGGTTTCATTCAAAACTTATTTTTGGATTTGAGGACAAAATACCAACCCAAACTAAATAATCTTTTTTAAAAATTAAAGGTATTATAAATATCTAATATGGATTAAAAGCATTTTATTTATTTTTGTTTTGTTTTAAATTATTTTCATGATTGTACAGGCATTTTTGAACATTATTTTCGAATGGCAAAAAAAAAAAAACATTTGTCAGTTTAGTATTTTATGTAATCATTTAAATATGATTATATAAAATAATATTTTAAAAAAACCCCTTTAAAAAAAATTTTTTTCGGCTTAATATTTTTAATTATGTACCACAAATTTGTTTTAAACGTAAATTGGTCGTTTTAAATATAAATTTAAGTTATAAATAAATTAACTAAAAATTACTTTGTAATAACCACTATTCATATTGAAAAAGTGTTAATAGTCAATTAAATATATTTAATACAGATTTTTTGTTGTGGTTACATCTTGAATTTATTTTCATATTAATATTAATATACTTGAAATAAGTTCATTTTTAATTTCTAATATAAATTTGTTATTCAATGTTTTTTAGTGGTTTTTTATTAACATTTTTAATTAGTTACTTACCAACTTTAATCAATTTTTGTTTATGTTTATAATTTGTCTATTCTTACATTATTCTGTTCTATTTTTATCATTTGTCTATACTTGACATTATTGTTTTTTAGTTTGCTGTATATTCCTGATGAGGAAAGCATCGCTTTTGAAACATGTTGATATGTATATATTAATAAAGTTTGTCATAATAAGCAAACACTGGATTGGTGGATTGACATGCAGAATTAAAAGAAATACACTTTGTATGAATCCACTTTGATTTTGTATATATGTCAACGATATTTATGTTTATAATTTGTTTATTCTTACATTATTGTGTTCTATGTTTATCATTTGTCTATACTTGATATTATCATTTTTTAATATTCTGTATATCCTGATAACTAAAGCTTCGCTTTCGAAATATGTAGGTATGTGCCTATTAATAATTGGTGAAATAACTTTTAATTCATTTATTAACAATGACCCCTCAAAGTGAATGCCAATCTTTTGAAGAAATCATATATTTAAGTTCATCATAATGGTTATTTTAACAGTTTTTAAACATGTTTCAATACTCTTTTTTATTTTATTATATTTTGATGGTAGATTGAGTAAATTTTTTTATATAACAATTTACCCCCAAAATTGATTCTGAAATAGCGAAAAATGGATTTCTTTCAAATGCAAAATTAAGTTTTATATGAAACAGGAAACGTAGCCGTTCCTCTTTATTGTAGATGCCAATATTATTTTGTAACTGGCTACTGACTCTGTCTTTGATACTTGTTCGTCACGATAAGAATGTTTTCACATATCCGCAGTTGACAATTCCTTTTAACGAAACAAGGCAAAGCATCATAATTATCTTTTTTATTTCTTGTTTTGGTCTCTGAATTTGATATTGTTTTTTTTTTCTATTTTTATTGTTATTTCGATACATATCTATAATTTCAGAAAAAAAAAATCGCCTTTTATTTAATTATTTTCCTTGCATAGCGTGAAATAATAAAAAAGGTTTTTTTATTTTTTATTTTAGAATATTATGGTTAATCATCTCCTTTTGGGTGTAGCACTAATTTCGGAACACTCTCGAGTTAACGTAATTCACTTCGATCATTGTGTTTTTTAAACTTACTTTGAATTTCCTAAGCTATATTTCCATTTAAAACCTTTTAAACGATCGCAGCGCCCTCAACGCAGTCGGACTGGTTACCAAATATGCCTAAAATCATTTCAAGCAATGTTTCGATTCTGCATGAAGGTTTTCCACCAGGGCGATGCTGATAGTATCTACCATTTTCTTATATTAACGTGCATTACATGTATGAGAAAAAAACTGACCAAAACTCTTTGCTAAATTGATATGATATTTATCGATATACATTTTTTTGCAGCTGTCCTAAGGAACGCTGAAAATATTTATTACATACTGGCTGATTTGTACCTGGCCCTGCTCGTGATTTAAAAAAAAATAATAATAAAGTTATGATGTTGTGAATTCTGTTTTCAGCGATACCGGTCTAGTAGTTTTCGAGAAAACCGAGGACAAACAGAGAAACATTCATTTTCATATACAGACAAGAAGGAGAATAGATGATGGTTGATCTGTGAAATAATAATTCTATAGCTATTTCTGTTTTATTCCATTCTAGTTCTCTTTACGGCAGTGTCACTGTAATGTGTTACGATACTCGCTTGTCTTAAAACACACGTTTCAATGCAAGCAACTATTCTATTAACGGGTAAGCTGCTGTCCGATTTCCATTCTGTACAACATTCAGGGGTGTCTCGCGACACTAGAAATTATTGGTGGCTAAACTAAAATAAAATAAAATATTTCTGCTTTAAGGGATTGGAAAGGGGGATGGGCGTGGTTCTTCAAAATCTCATACCTTCCTCTTGTTTTGAACGCCAAGTGTGCAAAATTTCATCAAGTTCGGAATAAAATTCTAGGTTTGTTTACAAAACAAACACATTCAGTTTTTCATTTAAAATTTATTTAATTTTTTTTTTTTATTTACATTTTATAAAAGAAAAAATACAATCCAAAAGTCCCGTTAAGCTACTTTTTTCTAGTTTGCCTAACGGGAGCTTGTTATTCAAAACTCAAAATTTAAAGATAAGGTTACAAAATATATATATGTTCATATGGAATAAAAACATAAAAAAACATATGTAACAAACTTAAAACATAAATATTTCTTTAGAATCTTCCTCAAAAAATAAATAAAATAAAAACATAAACGACAGAAATAAATCATGCATAAAATAATATTACGTCATTATGTAATACAAATAGATTCTTTCAGCTAGCCAAGTTTTCAATATATTTATGAATTGTTTAGTTTTAATACAGTTTTTTATTTTTTTATTTTTTATTTCAACGGGTAACATATTTAAACAGCTATGAATTTATGTGATCTAAAATTTTTGTCCATATTAGTTCTTTATATAATAGAAACAAGATAAAACAAGACCGAAGAAGAAGATTAGATGAAAAGAAAATCTCCTCATAGAAAGTCGGTTTTCTTTCCTTTTTTTAAATCTTTCAAACTCCCAATTATGTAGACCGCGAACCGCCACTGCATATCACAGTGATGGTAAATCTGAACAAATAATAACGTTTCATCATTTTATCATTTTATGGTGGAAAATCCTCGCTAAGTTGATTGTGGTTTCGCTTCCATCGGGCGTAGAGCTTTCACAGATTTCCGACACGCTAACGTGGCGCCTGTATCGCTAACGGTATGGATTGTTGTTTGGTCCTGTGATAATAATAGCCACTGGTGGTGGGTGTCTCCGCTAAGTCTTAGTACAGTCGGGGATAAATTAATTATTTCACTCCATTTAAACTAGAATTAATTTAACATAATAAATTACGTTTTACTTAAATTATATTTATGGAGTCACCAGGATGTTTCCATAATATTGATTAGGTAATTAATATCGACATGGGAAGTTATCGACGCTTTAATAACAATTTTACATTAATAAAATGTTAAAGTCTACAAATAAATTATATAGAGTGATACCTCTTTGATTATAAGAAGTCCATATACTGTAATACGTGGGCAAGTTGGTGACCCCGACGTGATGAAGTATAAATATTATTTATCTTGATTATAGTACTTGGCTAGTTAATTAACTAAGAATTAAGATAACATAAATGAAAAAGAACGTGCATTAACTAAATAATAAAATGAAACAAACTTTTTTTTTTGCTTCTGCGGAGACTACATTATGGGGGTGAGGATTGCACAGTAGATGCGCTCGCCTCGCTGTTCCTAGCATCACCTCGTTTACATTTGGCTCCATTTTGCAAAAGACCGAGAGCGCTGATGGTATACATTCTACGCAACCAATAATAATCCAAGCTACAACAGAGGATGTGACAGAAAACAGAATAGCACTAGAGGTCTCTTGCCATGTATAAATAATTACCGGGTGTGCCCTCTCGCTCGCATTTAATAAAAGTGAATGCGTAGAGCGAAAAAAAAACGAGTGGATACTCCGGTAGAGAAATTTTCCGAAGTATTTTTTTGTGATTTACTCTGATGTATTTATTCATTTAATTTCAACGGTATAAATATACCATAAACCATAATTACATGTCACAGTTAACTGCAAGCATAATAATATAGTACAAATAATTATAAAATGTAACCAATAAATGTGGCATTAGGTCCTATGACATCAGAGTATATGAAAAATAAATGTTCATAAAGGATATAAAAGTAAAAGATATGCATACATATAAAACATATAGTAAACTTAAATTATTGATTGAACAGATATGATAGTATAGCCTTCCTGTAACTTACCTTTCATGCAGTTAAATAGATCCGCTACATCCGCGTATCTATTACTAACTTCGAGTAATCTAGATACAAGCGAGTGTTTGTAATGCTCAGTTCCGGTGTTGTTACATTTAAATAAGATTTTGGAATGATTTGCTCTCGTTAAATCAGGACTGCCTCTACAACCATTTATAATTTTGAACATAAATATCAAGTGGGAAATAATTCTTCGATCTGAGAGATTTAGTAAATTTAGTTCATTCATCAAATAATTATAGTTAATGTTTTCAATGGGAAAGCCGGTTTATAAGTAATGTGTATGAGGAATTTTTTCGATTGAATCTGAATGTATTTTAAAACAGGGGGACCGGATCGAGGAGTTATAATATTCAATTTAACTTAAGATGTATACAATGTTTTCAAGGTTGAAATATTCCTAAATCTCTTGGATATTCGAAAAATGAAGCAAAGCATTTTCATTACCTTGTTTTTCATTGATATATGTGATTCTATGATTATTAATGTGGTTTAAATGTTTGTTAATTTAATATGTCTCCTTTTTACCCACCCACTGTAATATTTTTATCAGATGTTACACATTATACATCCCGAGTGACGAGCCTACTCCGGCCTCTGCAGGCTGATACCTGAAACATTCCTGAAAAGCTGAAAAGCACTCTTCGGTTCGCTTGCACTCTGTCTTCTACCCCTCTTGCACACCAATGGAATACAGTTATCACAAGGGCTGGAATGTCATGGAAAAAAATACTTTTGAAATTAATTTTCTTTCCCCTCCCTATCTATTGTATTCTGGGGTGGAATGACTGGCGACACTGTCAGATACTTGGTAGAATTGAATTGTGGATTTAAATATTGTATAAATGGGTTTTCCAAGGTTAGGAGAAATCGGTTTCCAGAACTTTATTTTATATAAAGACAAATAATAATCCCTAAACTTAATACAACAACAGCTCAACACCATTACACATATTCTACTCTAAAATGTTTTAACGAACTTCCCAAAGATATACAGGGTGAAAAAAATTATGTTTTAAATATTACGTTTTACACGAAACTAATTTTAGGTGTATATTATGAGTTCACTTGGAAAACATGTATATATGTTTATATGCATGCATTATATAGATATATTTTTTATTTAAAATTTTATTTTTAATTTTATTTTTAAAAATTCATTTTTAATTTTATTTTTAAAAATTTATTTTTAATTTTTTTTTTTTAAATATATTTTTAATTTTATTTTTAAAAATTTATTTTTAATTTTATTTTTAAAAATTTATTTTTAATTTTATTTTTAAAAATTTATTTTTAATTTTATTTTAAAAAATAGTGAAATTTCATTTAATATCGTCTTTTATATACAAATACGCAAGCTGCATAGGTCACGAGTTCATGAAAATAGGGTTTACAGTTTATAGCGTCATTCAGACGAAATCCTCTGCAATCGCAGTTGTCCTGAGAAGTTTGAGAGAAGATCTCCGAGCTTCAAGTACGAAAAGTAGATAGTGATAGCAAAGACAGAACACTTTTGTCTTTAAGGACCATCCCACACGGGGATATTCACAAGCGACTTGAGTTTTGTACGCGAATCATTTCTCGTGGGTCTCCGCCATACTGTTTTGCTAGGGTTTGCACACAACGCCCCGACTACGGGTTTGATGTCCGTTGCACACTATTCACAGTGCTGGTTAAACACTACGCGGGTCGCATACGCATCTACTACTGTACTCGTATGACTAATTGGCGTCCTTTCATGATCTCAGTGTTTAATTTGTCCTGCAGTTTTTTTTTACACTGACTAACAGGATTACACAAGAGGCCCTGAGTAAAATATCTTCCATATGTCATCTTTGGGAATTCTGTGTATAGGTTATTTTTAAGGAAAGGAAGGAATGAAGTTCTGGAAAGGAAAAAGGTATGGGAGGTTGCGTAGGAATTTTGTGGCCAGTGCATCTAGAAGTGACAGAGAATGAATCCATACCTATCACTGCAGTGCAAGGCGATGGTGGGTCGAGAGAATCCAGCTCAAATAGTCTCCCTCACACAGACTTCCGCCACACAATTGGTGGGTAGACGCATCTCCGTCAAGACCTGGACAAACCTCACCCAATGAACCCAGGCACCCCTGCTAAGTCACCAAACGTAACCAATTACTTGGGGTGACCTACGGTAGAGGTGTTGGTTATCCGATGAATGGTTCCCGGGGCTACAGTAGCCATACCCGCCTCCCAAATAAAGATGGAAAAATATCCATGTTTTTGTAAATATAATTAAATATTAGAAAGAATCACACTATTTGTCAACATTCTCGAGGAGTTCTTTGGCAGCGACGAACGCCCCAGTTAATAATTCTTTCATTGTATGGATAAACTCATCATCTTCTTTTATATCGCATTTTATGCTTATGATAAAGGTAAAGAAGGACACTGTCTTCATCAATAGAGTTACTTGATATTGTAGTAATATTTCATTGTTTTTGTCTTTAATTCGTAGGTCCCCATTAATTTATTTTTTTCAATTTAATGTAAATCAAATGTAATAATATTATAAAATAAATAAATTAAAAATTACTTTGTAATCACCACTTTAGTAATATATACATATCAGCATGTTTCGAAAGCGATGCTTTCCTGATCAGGAATATACAGAATAGTACAAAATAATAATGTCAAGTATAGACAAATTATAAACATAAACAAAAATTGATTAAGGTAGGTAATAATTAATCAAAAAGTTCAAAAAAACATATTATAAAACATTAAATAACAAACTTAGAATAGAAATTAAAAAATAAACAAATATTTTTTTATTATTAATATTAGTATGAAAATAAATTCAAGAGATGAAAATGAATATATGTAAATAATATTAATTGGTATTTAAAATATGTGATTACAAAGTAAATTTAATTAACTTATTAATAATGATGCCAAAAAAAGAATACCAATCTTTTGAAGATGTTATTATTAATTACTGCAAGGGTTTTAGTTTTATTTTTATTATTGTGCGATTTTCAAACTTTGGTTAGGCCACATTACGACAACTAACATCATTAACCCTACGGCATCTTGATGACATAGATCAAGTCTGTTATTAGGGTATCACCGTGTACGGAAACCAGCATTAAATAGTAGCATGACCAGTAGGTGACTTGTGGTTGAATCGTCGCGTAGCTTGTAAATATCCCCGTGTGTGATCGGCCATTCCACTCAATCGAAGTCCTGCGTTTGCAGCGCAGACCGGGAGACTGCACTTAGGAATGGGGTAGCAGTCAGAAACGTCGATTATAAAAATATCCTTATCTTAATGTACATACGTTTTGTTGTTTTGTTATAAGTTGAGTGGAAAATATTGACTACTTAGGTTAATGCTCTGATTCAGTTAATCATTGAAGGTTTTATCGACAATAAATCATTATTTTTCAAAAACCCGTCCATATTAGAATAGGAGGGGGAGTAAATACAATTATATAAATAAGTAGTCACAATGTGGATTAACTACAGTTTGAAAATGGCCTTGAATGCCGAAACAGTTGTCACAATAATATAAACTGAAAATACTTGCAGAATTGAATAGTAAAATTATTAAATTTGATCTACATTCAATTTAAAAAAAAACATTGAAGGCATGAATTTTGAAATGGAATCCCTGCCATATTAGTGTAAAGGTGCAAAGTACTGCCGAACATCATTAAAACACTTCCTTGCCGGTGCTGTCAACTGATTTGACATGTATCAAATTATTTTAATATATCTGTAAATATAATAAATACAGAGTTCATATTTAATGTTTTCGCTATCAAAATGCATACATATTGAAAAAAATAATTCATATTCGGTAAATACAAGTATTTACCGAAAGCAATGTAAAAAACGTTTTATCGTTAAATTGAAAAAAAATAAGTTAATATGAATATAAGAGTTGTAAAGATGGCAGTCAATACGTCGAAAAAAAAGAAAATTCTATTAATAATCAATAGCTATATGAAATTAATAAAATTTACGGAATTCAATGAGGTCTCGGTAGATCAATTGGCACAGATGTTATTTCCGGACAGAGTACAGGTTTATTTATTTGTAAGACTTGTGATTATAACAGCTTTTAATACAAATATATATATACAAAGAGAGTTTAACAAAAGGTAGGCAACAAAGTTTCTTGTGCTAACAGTGGTTAAATAAAGGTATTTTATTTATGATTCTAACAAGAGAAAAATTCTCAGTTCGAGTCTCAGTCGCGTCCATACATTGTTATTTTCTTTGTCTTCTTTGTTTAATATTATTATTGAGAGTTAATCATATTATTTTCGATAATAAATTACAAATGAATAGTGGTTTCCAAAAAAGATTTCTCATTAATTTAATAAAATATTTTTCGCTTTGACGAGTTTCAGAAGTTTCGTTTTCTTCGGGCGACTTTTATATGTAACACCACATACGAGTTTTACTGCCTGGAGTCAGTGGGACTGTGATAAAATTACTTGAGAAAATTTGTGCAATTTCAGGAATTGTATAAGGGAAAGATAAAGTAGTAGAAGAATCTTGATAAGTTAATTAACATTTCCAGCAGTTAAAATAATAACAGCTCAATGTGATTATCGTGATTCAATACTGAATGGAAAATAATTTGTTGTAAGGGCTATTCTATTAGTTAGGAAAAGTGAATCAAGAAAGATTACGAACATAACTAGCTTTCCCACTTACTTGGTCAAAGTCGACTGTACCTAATCTTCCCTTATCACCTCGTTGTAATGAGCACTGCGACAATACACCACACGCATTTCGCACAACTTTAAAATACGGAGAACCACAGGAACCCATGTTTTTATTTAACGATTTGAAAACAATACATTTATTTTTTTTTGCTTATTTAGAAGACCAAAAATTTACATGAAAATAAGGTAATATATATGAGCGATAAGAATTTAATCATTCACAGGTTTCCACTTGGTTAGTAAATATATATATAAATGAATCTAATGATTTAATAGAAAAAATTAAAATAAATTTAAAAAAAATACAAAACCAACGAAGAAAAATAAATTTAAAATTAAACTTATCAGAATAACTTAATGAAGCTTATAAGATTCATTGTAATATTTTATCATTTAAGAAGAAAATATTAACAAATTTCAAAAGAAACATGAAACCGCAAAAGGCATGATCAAATGGTATCAGTCACATATGGGAATCGAACCCAGTACATCTGTCTTACCGGGACAATGTTCTATCACTGAACTAATGATACCAATTTATTTTGCGTCATTTTTATCGAAATCATGGTATTTTATGGAATTGCTTCTGTTGTTATTAATATTTCTTCGCAATGACAAAAGTGGAGCATCCACATTTTGACAAAATCACTGAACATAGCTCAGAATTTAAGAGAAACGGCTCCGCGCCCTGTTTCATACAAAATAAAATTTTGGATTTGGGGCCAGAATACCCACCCAAACAGAATGACTTTTTTTAAATAAACGTATAGTAAATGTCTAGTATGGATTATAAGTATTTTTATTAATTTTTCTTTAAAATATGAACTACAGGTCATTAAAGAATTCAAATTTTCACGATTGTAGAGGTAACTTAAAAATTATTTGCGGGTTTATGGTTTTTTTTAAATACTCATATGAAATAAAATTTTAAAATACCTAACATCTTTAAAAAAACGTTTATTCGGGTCGATATTATAAATTATGCATGACAAATTTGTATTCCAACGTAAATTGGTCGTTTTTACTTAAAATTGAAGTCCATCAAATTACTTACGTCAACCCTTTTAGATTATGTTTGTTTTATATTTCATTATATTTTTAAAGTAGATCGGATATTTTTTTTTAAATCACCATTAGCCCTAAATAACTGCTAAAGTTAACTCTGAAATCGCGAAAATCGATTTCTTGAATAAAAAAAATACTTCTAATACGTACTAGATATTTGCTGTACCCTTCGATAAAAAAAGAATCATTCATATCAATCGACTTTTAAAAAATAAATCCGTTTTCATTCTGATTTTCTATAATATTACGGATTCAAAATATATATTTTTTTCATATATTATAGATTCAATTAGGTATAAGCTATACACCGGGGCTATTCTGTGACCTTTTACTCGAATTTCGCAAGTTTCCAATACGTTTTTACTGTGTCTGAAATTCGTAAAGTACCGAGAAACCAAGAAGACACGTTCCTGCTTCCCACAAGTAGTTCCTAGATCACAAAACTACACAATTCAGTAAAAAATTGCTAAACGATGCTCACTATTCCGAATGCAATTGAACAGTTTCTACGTGATTAAACAAACCTTGTTACGCCAATATTGTATTGGACATGGCCAAATGTTACCTTGCATACAAAATTCCAGGCATATTTTCGTGACGGCTTTCTATGGAAAAATAAAATTTTAATATTTTACCTGAGTTTAGAACTTGGTTCTAGTATCTACCAGACCTACGTGTCAACACGTATATAATGTGTACCTTAATATTATTAATTTATTAATCTTTGACATAAAATAGGCTTTGAAGTAAACGATAAAGGTAGAAACAGCGGGTCATGCGGGTTGCGAGTTAATAATAATAATAATAATGTTATCTTTTTTTTTGTAACAAAATAAATAAAAAAAATAATGATATCCTCACTGGGATTTCCCGTGCTGAGGATTTCATTTACAAAATATGAAATTATATTATATTAAATGGATGTGCTTGATGAAAAAAATGAAACAATTTTAAGGTGAGGTGTTTTAAGTGTAGTTGAGTTGAGTGGTTTCGGTGTTAGTCTGTATTTGATGTTAATATATTTTCTATTTCAGTTCTCCCTATGCAAGGTATCCGGTGTTTTATTTGATTTTTAAATTTATTATGCGTGTTGTGATTTTTGAATCATAGTGGGATTTTGTTGTAGAGTTTAGCACCATAGTATAAAAAGTTTTTTTGTCCAAATGTTTGTGGTTGCTTGTTGCATGTGTTTTTTTTGTATTTGTGAATGTAGAGCTGTATTTTTTTAGAGTATGATTATTTTATTGACATAATATTAAGTTTGTTGAAGACATGGTGAGTGCTAGTTCATACATGGACTTTAGGTATAATTTTCATGATGGCTTTTTGTGTTCTAATGAGTTGATTGAAAATATTATCATTGGCACAAAAATGCCATCTGTCCAGATTCAGTAGGATTCCAATACATATTGAGTCAATAGAGAGACTCTACAGCGAGATTGGTTAACTATTCAGATTTGGTCAAGTAATTGAGAATCGTGGCCTTTATCCGGAGTGATGATTATTACCAGTGAGGCAAAATCCCTTTGAAAAAACATGCCGTGCGGGCCCGCTAGCCTTTTTGTACGGCCTAGTTGGCTAAATAATTTATCAAAAAGTTTGCGTTAAAATATATATTTTAAGGTTTCTATTCTGTTTTGCAAAGGGGTTTAGAGGAAAACTTTAGTCTGTATTAAAAGCTTTGATCGACCACTCAAAATAATAAGCTTTTTCACCCATTCTTGAAAAGACCAAATTATGGGGTTTAACCTTTAAAAAAATCTTTTAAATGCAGAAATTTTTAAAGAAAATTATTTTTTTGGCTAATCCATATTTGCATTCTAAAGGGTTTCGTTTTATCCCAAAAGTTTTCTTAACCAAATTTTGTTTGGAATCTGACTTTCCGGACGGTAAAACTCTACATCATTTAACGTTACATCTTTTGACTGTCTAGACCAAAATTTTATTTATTGGAATAACTTATTGAAATTTATAAACCTCATTGTAGTATTTAATCATTGAAGAAGATAATATTAATAAACTTCAAATGAAACATGGAACCAAAAAAGACACTGAAAAAAAAGTATTAATCGCATCTGGGAACCTCTGTCTTACCGGGACAATATTGGGTTCCATTCCCAGATGCGACTAATACTTTTTTTTGTGTCCTTTTCGGTTTCATGTTTTATTTTAAATATTTAAATATTATCTTCTTCCATGATTATACATAATAAATGAATTAAAAATTACTATGTAATTACCACTTTATTAATAAATACATATCAACGTGTTTCGAGAACAAAGTTTTCCACATCAGGAATATTCAGAATATTAAAAACATAACACAAAACATAGAACATAACTATGTGAGAATAGACAAATTATAAATACAAAAATAATATTAAAGTAGGTAATGTTAATAACAATACCAAAAATAATATAACACTGAAATAGAACATTTGCCGTAACCCAATCTAATTCCTAACCAATTGTAATTGTGTTATTAGATCGACATAGCTGATGGTCTACCAACTAGTGTCAAAAGTTAAAACTTTGAATGAGTAAAAATACGACAAATACCAATCAAAATATTTCTCCCTCGATTAAAAATGGAATATCACTGTGGATAATAACGATGTGCTGGACTTAAATAAATTACGATTTTTTTAAAGTCTTGGGACCCATCGCTTATCAAATTTTGGCTGCTGCTATTCACATTGTTAAGAATTAATCTGAGAGCGGGGGTTTTGATAATAATAATAATAATAATAAATTATATAATTGAAAATACACTTTGTATATACCACTTTACTAAACTTTACTAAAGTGTATTTTCAATTAATACACTTCAGAATATCAGAAAATACACTTTGTATATACCACTTTACTAAACTTTACTAAAGTGTATTTTCAATTAATACACTTCAGAATATCAGAAAATACACTTTGTATATACCACTTTACTAAACTTTACTAAAGTGTATTTTCAATTATATAATTAATAATGATGCCACAAAGTTATCAATCATTTGAAGAAATTATAATAATAAATGTTTATTCCGGTATGTGGGGAGGTTAGTGCAGTCCCACACATTCCATATAATAGATAGCTCGGTAAAGTTTTACAATCGTATAGCACTTTTTACATGCATTTTATTTTAAAAAAAAAAGGTTTGTTGAATTTAATTAGGATAAGAAGCAAGTAATTCAATTGAAGAAGACATCACTTAATTTATTAAGATTTCACATAAATTAATATGAACGTAAAAATCACATGGCGTCATGTTCAGGTTTATTTTATTTGACATTTGTCAGTAGGTACTGCCAACCCATTTTTCATTTTTCATATTTTTAAATAACCTAAACTAACACCATTAGTTGAACCCAAGAATCTAATTTATAAGTTCTATAATAATCTAAGTAATATCTATAAGGTATTTCATAGATTTATGGTTTGGGTTTATGGATTATTTGGTGACTCCCCCAACTAGAGCTGTTTATTTTCTTTTTTAGGTGTGCAGGACCTGTCGGCAAACGTCACATAAAATAAACTCAAATAACCTTTAACATGGCGTGTTGTGATTCTTTCAATTTTTACGGGTATAAATTTATGCGAAATAGTCATTTTAACGGCACTATTTGGTGTCTTCCCTAAGTGTAATACCTCTTTATTATAATAATAACGCCATTACTGGTAATGTTTTTCAGTTGGGATTCAGTTGAAAAACTAATAATTAAAAACAACAACAAAAAAACTTTCAGATTCATAAAAATAAATAAAAAATATTTGCATATGCGGGAATAAAAGAATAGGTTCTAGGTTCTTAGTTTGGGTTTTATCTTTCTTAAAAAAACCTAAACAATGAACCTAAAAACCTGTATTAAAAATGTACATTTTATACAGTTGGCACTTTTGACACAGGTCATTTCTTACTAATATTAAAAATGGCGTCAATTCTTCTTCAATATTTACGTGTTTTTTTATATAAAGGAAGTTAAAAATTAAGTTCAATTTTTTGAACCTCCGCTTGTGCAAATATTTTTTTCATTTATTTTAATGAAACTGAAACTATTTTCCCTTTTTTTAAATTATGTGTTCTTCTACTGAGTCTCAACTGAAAAAAAAACTAATTAAGTTCCATGAAAATGTTTAAAAAAAACATTGTCATTGAATACCGATAGCTGTATTATTTATTGATGATTCGAAATCAATTCTAAAGGTAGAACAGTATGCCTAAATGTTATTTGGAAGGGATGTACGTAGCAGGTAATGATTCAACTGAAGGGGTGATACCTTTTGTGGTTTACATAGGTATCTAATCATTATATATTATCAAAGGTACTCGCAATTCTAATTGAGAAAACATGTAATGTCATGTGATTGATATTGTAGAAATACTTATATGTACATAGAATATGGAACTTTGGAGAGCCTTGTGGGGTGATGTAGTGCAACAGGTGTAATCGACAATTTAATTATTTAGTCACAAGTCACGATTGTTAATCAGAGTTTCAGAGAATATGTTGCTTTAAGATCACGTGATTACTAGCTGTTTGAATATGTAACCCGCTGAAATAAATGAAAACAAAAACTGTATTAAAACTAAACAGTTAATAAATAATATTGAAAACTTGGCTAGCTGAAAGAAACTATTTATATTAGATAATAGGGAAATATTATTTTATTTACCATTCATTGTTGCCGTTTATGTTTTTATTCTTAATAAACATTTACACTTTAAGTTTGTTATATGTGTTTTTTTTTTAAATATATATTGTAACCTAACTGTAAATTTAACATAATGTTTTGAATAACAAGCTCTCGTTAGACAAACTACTAAAAAGTAGTTTATCGTGAACTTTTTGCATTATCCATTTTTTTTTAATGTTTTAAATTATTTTATTTTTTTTTAATTAATAATACTATAATGCTTAAACTGGCACCATCATTGTGAAATAACACCTAATGAGTACCAAATTTACAGCCCTTGAAAATAACAAATTTTAATAATTACGCATGAAATCAGTTAGCATGTTTCATTATTTTTTCTTAAATGACGGTAGGAAGTCAAAAATATTTCGAGATTTAGGTACAGAGAAAGATTATCAAATGTTTGGAAAACACGGGAAATTGGTGAATTTGCTGCAGCGTTTGTTTTGTTGTTTAATGTGTAAAATAGTTGAGTGTGACGAGTACGTTTCGATGGTATGTTAAGGTTAATTGGTAATAGGAGTTCAGGGCAATCTATTTCATTATTTAAGATTTTATACAGAAATATAGTATCGGCTACCGTTCGCCGTAGTTTCAGAGATTAAAGTGCGCCGTGATAATTATTGTTGTATTTGGGATTCCAGACAGGCGATGCATATTCCAGCGTACTTCTGAATAGTGAAAAATGTGTCACTATTAGCGTACGCGGATTTTTAAACGATTTACTAAATCGTAGTACAAATCCAAACACTTTATACGACCTACCAGTAATTGATTTGATGTACGTTTTAAATGTAAGTGTACTGTCAGATGTACCCCGAGATCTTTACATTAATTTTTTAGATGACTGATTCATCCTGCAGTAAGCAGGGAAACTTAATTATATGCTTGTTTCTAGTAAACGACATAATGTGGCATTTAGAAACGTTGAGATCCAGGCAGTTAGGTACGCAATAATGCATAGCCTGTCTAAGTCACTTTGTAGCGCTTCACAGTCGACTATTATTTAAATTCTCACATTATTATTCAGGAGGAAGCGACCAACATGAAAACAATATTGGGCTTGATTGACATTGCCCGTGATGGCCTGCATTCTGCGGCGTGTTTGCGTTTATTTTTTATGTAAATAAATATTTATGCGTAAATATTGATGAACATACCAATTTTAACAGGCATTTTTTTTGTTATATTCATAAATACATATTGGTAATGCTGTGGGTAAGATATCGGGAGTTGGTAGTAACTACTTGTAGCTCATCCGTCCAGCACGTGCCATAATAATTTAAAAAAAAAAATTATTAATATAAAACATCAAAAAAAATATTAATTTAAATAACAAAGATAAAGAAATATTTTAAATGATTAAATTAATTTGTAACGATTGCAACTTTTTTTACATAGGAAAGACAAGAGATTTTAATATTGGAATTGAGGAACACCTAAGGTATTTAAATAATAAGCATTATTCTGAATTTGCAAACCATATTTTGGAAGAAAATCATTCATTCGATATAAATATATTTTTTAAATTTTACATACAAATACAACCGGTTTACAAAGAGACAAATTTGAAATTTTAGAATTTTTAAAAAGGTTTAAAATAGTTCATAAATATAATTAATAATCTTTTTTTTTTTAAATAGCTATCTCATCAATTTATTTTCATATTAATATTAATAATAAAAATAATTACTTTTGTTTCTAATATAGATTTGTTATTCAATGCTTTATAATATTAACATTTTTGATTAATTACTTACTTACTTTAATCTATTTTTGTTTATGTTTGTTATTTGTCTATTCTTACATTATTGTGTTCTATATTTATCATTTGTCTATACTTGTCGTTACCATTTTTTAGTATTCTGTATGTCCTGATGAGGAAAACTTCGCTTTCGAAACATATTGATATGTATGTAAAGTGGAGATTACAAAATAATGTTTAATTCATTTATTAAAAAAAAAACTTTTTATTCTTATGGAACTTAATAATAACAATATTAAAGTTGATTTACTTAAAATTTAAAACAATTAAACGTATATCTGCAAATTGAACATATAACCAATAATTCATTATTTATAATAGTTTACGCCAATGCATAGTCTTCTTCCTGTTGCATTTCAGGAAAAAGTTAAATATGACACTACCAAATGGATCAAATGCCAGTTTATGTCGAGAGGTGGTAGAACAAGAGAGTATACATGAGACGATTTTAGAATTTGTATGAATCACGGAATGCAGGTCGAGAAATAATGATTCATCTTTTTTTTATAACAAATAATAATATTTCCATTGAGATTTCCGTGCTTAGGATTTCATTTACATAATATGAAATTATATTATACTAAATTGATGTGATTGATGAAAAAAAGCAATAAGGAGTTAGACTGTATTTGATGTTAACATATTTTCTATTTCAGATCTCCCTATGTAACGTATTCAGCGTTTTATTTGATTTTAAAATTTATTTTTGTTATGATTTTTGAAGGAGAGTGGAATTTTGTTTTAGAGTTTAGTACCATAGTAAAAGAAGTTTTTTGTCCAAATCCAACAATAGAATCGATGCCACCTCTAAGAAGAAATAGTGTGATAGCCACTGACGACAGGATGAATAGACTTTCCCTAGGTAGCATTTCGACGGATGTAGGCAAAAGTAACGTGACACCCATTTTGACACCAGCCTAGTTCACTGCTGTCCACGTTTGTTTCGCGTGATTTTAACTAGGGTAAGCAAATACCGAAACATTTATAAAAAGGGTCAAACTAAATACTCTAACAAAATACTCGGTTTTTGTAAACAAACCGAACCTTTTTACTTATTTGTTATTTTGCTTACATTGGCACCACATCTAGTTCTCCCCTCGCTCCCCTTATTTCGGTTTTTTCCCCTTGCATGTCGGGGCATCTCTATGTATGATTTGCTCTGTGGTGGTACATGTTACTTTAGTTACGTTGCAGATTTTGGTGTAGAGCGCTTTACACAGATTAAAATAATACGATTCAATAAAATACACAATAAATAATTTTTAAAAAAATCGTCTTCCCGAGATTAGAACCCACGTGAAAAGTTAAAACAGGATCATCCAATAGTATGTTTGTCAGTTCTGTTGAAGTATGAACGATGAATGTAGGTATATGATATGTAATATACAGAAAGTGCACAATGTGCATTCCAGTTAGTTGTGCTGAGTTCACCGTCTCTGCAGACAAACCCGGGTGTCGTAATGAGTTTTGTTCCGTTCACAGGAATGGGAATAGGAAACAATAATGCATTCAAATGCACTCGGAAGGAAAACGGTATTCTATTACGGGGATAATGACTTCAAATCATACTTTAGTCCCTCTAAAACATTGTATTAGAAAAAATGCAGATTCTCAAACACCCTAGCTCGTACCAATAACATTTCCAGTAAAAAACTATAAATTATATATTCATCATTGCAATTAAAGGTATGTTTCTAACTTACCCTAGTGAATATACGATTGTGTTAAAATCCATGTTTGTGTGTGTGTTTCATTTAATAATGTTCCATCACAAAGTTATAAATTCCCTAATTGAAGTTGAAGTAACATTTTTTACATTGATAATATCCTTTATTTTAATATTTTAATGAAAACTTTATAATAACGTATTGTGTAACATATTGTGTAACGTTTTGCCTGGCAGCCATTTCCACCAACCAACCAGCTAAGATATTCAATAGGAAAGCAAAATTACAATTTACCTAGATGAGAACAATATGTAAGATAAGAAAAATTAGTAATTTCTGCACCATGAAGATTTGCTCTCTGAGACGCACTACCAAAGTCTCCAGTCTAGGACCGGGGTCCTTGCAGTAACGACGTATAAAATTATTTGATAGACAGTCCATACCTCCTGGAATGCCATAAGCTGTTTGTACCAAACAACTACTGTCAGGAGCGGCACCACGATCTGATATGCATATCACATGGTAGAACAGACGTGTTAGGTCAGCACAGTATGACAAGGGGTATGTGCTGCTAAATAACATCACTCTTGATATTTTCAACACGAACCTTAAAGGTTTCAAGAGACGTGCAAACAACGTATTTTAATTCTCGTCATTCCGTATAATTTCTTACACATTATTGTTTTGTTCATGTATATAGTAAATGGCCACAGTCTCTTATACATAATTTAAAAAATAATAATAATAGAAGAGTCGTTTATTCACAGTTAACTTTACACACAAGCGATATATAATGTCAAGCTATACTTGGGGCGGCGATCAGGTGTAAAGAAGGATGGTCAAGGTACTATCAAGCATCATCACGGGGCATTAGGTCCATGTACAATGTACGGGGCACGTCTGATGCGGCGATCAGGTAAGGCGGAGGATGGTCAAGTTACCATCGGGCCTCATCAAGGGGCCTCGATCCTGCCCGAAGTAAATTTCTTCCAGGTTGAAGAATGATGTTGTATTATAAATGTGTGATAATGTAGATTTGATTCGTCACATGGCCGCTGGCGGGTAAACGGCCCGAAGCCATCAGCGCCTGTCTAAAGAATCGCCTACTCCTCTTACTCAACCTAACAGGAAAACTCCTCGCAAGGTTGCCAATCCAAACGACACCAAATGATAGATAGTGTATCCCATACACGAACAATTCGACAGACAAATATTGCTGCAATTAAATCAAAGATGCAGAACACTTGTCAAATATTTTATATGTAATAACTTCTCTTTTATTTTACATATAATGTATTATGTAATAACCATGCTGTCAATTTCCCACACTTCCTCTGTCTCCATTATGATATCTCTGTATTTTAATTTTAGTTTATATGTGTACATTCCTGAAGAAGGTTGAGTCCAACCGAAACCGATCGAACGTAGAAATGTATATAAATAAAATAAAGTGGCTTACAACAAAAACATTTTTCATTTAAATTATGTGATACTAGTTACACGAAGACAATATATATATGTCATTTTATATTTACTCGTAGTTCTACATATTATTAAGAACTACTTTTAGTAAGTTTTGTATTGTTCATGTAAGCAGATTTCCACATACACTGTATTTAAAAAAATATATGTTTCCTAATTTTAAATATATGGACCGCCAAAAAACGGATATGACATAGCGATCAAAAATAGTTTCATTTTCCTAATCGTACTTCAAAGTCCGGATTTCATGCCGCCAAAGCTCACCACTTGGGATTTTTGCTGCTTGGAGTGTTTATTCCGGTATGTATTAGTGCAGTTTAACACATTCCATATAAACCTTACATACATAGGTTTATAAAAATAAAATAATAATAAAAAGAATAGGTGAACGACACATAAAACATAAATAAAAAATAAATACATGAAAGTAATTCAATAAAGCCTTCAAGGAGCTGCGGCATTTAAGTTCTGAGGGGCCAATATCTTTCTCCAGTATACGTCGATGCTGGAGGCTGGACTGCGGTGAGCTTCTGCGATGAGCCTCCAGCCACCCTGGATCTTATAAGGGCTGCCAATGCATCGGAAACTCGCCCCTTCATGAACATACTGGAGGCGCTGCAGTATCTGGAGAGGCCAAACATTATCTAGAAGAAGTTATTGTACTGGACACGAAGTCTTTCCATACTGCTCTTTTTGTAGGTTGCCCAGAGTTCGCACGTGTAAAACGTTGCGAAAAAGGCAAGGAAGAGAGTCTTTTTCACAGATGAACTGCAAAGGCGAAATCTTCTGCTGAGCATGTTCGATTTTTCGCTGAGAGGTCGTATTTGCCTGTCAATATCATCATCATCCATCAGATTACTGGTGATATGTGTCCTAGGTATTTAGTTCCTTCAGTCACCTTCCGGATCATACCGTTCAGGGTAGCTGCAGGAATACTAGTCTGGCCTTGACCATATCTTATGACCAACAGAGCCGTTTTATTGGGGTTATAAAACAATTATGTTTCTTCAGCAAATCCATCGCAGATCTTCAGGAGAGTGCGTAGCTACCTTCTAGACGGTGCTATCAGAACCATGTCGAATCATTATAATAAAAAAATACACTACTGTAAGCAAAACTTACATGCAAATGCAGCAATAAAGTCTGTCCTCACTTCAGAGAGTACGAAAACAGTCTGCAATATAGTTGTGAATTATAAATACTTGGTCGATGAGTTTGTACATTTTTTGTACAGTTTATACATACAAGTATGTTTACGAGAGATGGAAAGACTGTTAGGGATATGGAAAGAAAGGTGAATGCAGGAAACTCCAACGGAGGACTGAATGCGGTTGGCGCCAATAAAAGTTGTCCAAAGAAGCGAAGCTAGCAGTCCACAATGGAGTGCTGACACCAACCCTGATATATGGCAGTGAGGCGTGAAATTGGCAGAGGAAATATGGAAGTAAACTGAATACCCTAGAAATGAGATCTTTGAGGCGAATGTGTGGTAAAACCATGTATGATCGTGTGAAAAATATTGAGATTCCTAAATAATGCAATGCGTTGATGTAAACGTAATGAGTAAGATTAAGAAAAGGACGCTTAGATGGTTTAGGCATGTAGAGCGAATGAACGAAAAAGGAGTGTTAGAAGAATATATGACGCGAATAACGCCCGAGGAAGATATTGCACGATCAAATGAATCAAATACTTGAGTCGGGCCATGTCAGAAGTCGGAATAGTAGAATAGAATGTATGAGACAATGTATGAATGTGAATGAAGCCAGAAGTGTATGCCAAGATCGAGTTTGGCGGTCCGTCCCTTCTTCCTACCCTTGCGGGGAAACGGCGTGATGGTTAGTTAATTAGTTAGTTATTTACTAAAACTTTTTTTATAGCTAACTTATTTGTAAATGTTACGACAGAAATATCATTATTCGAACTCAGTTCCCCAACTTTTCAAACAAGTACTAAGTCCCTCACATGGTTGAGCTGTACACCATACACCATACAGGGTACACTAGTATACAGGGCACAGGGTAGTTACCGAGTACAAGCCCTGCTCTCCGCCTTCGCCTATTTCTTAAGCCGCTTGTGAACACGTACTCACAATACTCCGCTTCCCAATCGAGATCTAGGAAACCCAGAACCTAGACGGTGGCTTACTATAACTGCTCCATGCTCACTGCGGGGAATGGGTGATTGGGACGGGACACGGGATACGAGACTTATTGTAGAATATTGAACGGTTTTTAAATATGATCGAAACATTCTACCTGCGCCCAATAAATAATGAGATATACTCGTAATTGCTTAGTAGGACTACGGCATCACCATTCGGTGAATGATGTGAAGCTGAGCGAAGTGCGGGGGAAGGTAAAGGGCAGTGAAAGGTCGTGAAGTACATGGCTATTGAGTTCTGGTCACCGAACATAACTAAAGCAATAATATTTTTTTCAAACGATTGATATTCACCTTTTGGGGCCATTATTAATAAATGTAAGTATTCCTAATTATTTTTTTTTAATAATGACCCTACTAAATATTTTTTAATTTAATAAATCAATTAAAAATATATACTCTGTATTCACCACTTTATTAATACACACAGATATCTGCATGTTTCAAAAGCGATGCTTTCTTCATCAGGAATTTAATGGAATTCTTTATATTGCTGATTAAGGAAGCATCGCTTTCGATTTTTGAACTATTTTGTTTTGGCAATTTTTGACAGCTCACGAACATTTCGTGTTTTGTGTCTATGTCAAACATCTTCAGTTTGGTCTATAATTTAACCATGAATCGTCTTACAAACGAACAACGCTTGAAAATCATTGAATTTTATTATCAAAATGCGTGCTCTGTTAAGAAAGTTCATCGCGCGCTTCTTCCATTTTATGGTCAGTTTAATCGACCCACTGAAGCGGCTATTCGGGTTATTGTGACTAAATTTTGCACCAAATTTACATTGTTGGACATTAAACCACCAACACGCTTACGTACAGTGCGAACTGAAGAAAATATCGCAGCTGTATCGGCCAGTGTTAGTGATGACCATCAATTGTCGATTCGGCGCCGTTCGCGGCAATTGGGCCTCTGTTACTCAACAACGTGAAAAATTTTGCGGAAGAATTTAGGTGTGAAGCCTTACAAAATACAGCTGGTACAAGAATTGAAGCTGAACGACCTACCCCACAACGCAGAATTTTTAGTGAATGGGCTCTTGAAAAGTTGGCGGAAGATCCACTTTTTTATCGAAAAATTGTGTTCAGCGACGAAGCTCATTTTTGGCTGAATGGATACGTAAATAAGTAGAATTGTCGATTTTGGAGTGAAGATCAGCCAGAAGCATTGCAAGAGCTACCAATGCATCCAGAAAAAGTTACTGTTTGGTGCGGATTATGGGCTGGTGGCATCATTGGACCGTACTTCTTCAAAGATGATGCGAATCGCAATGTAACTGTGAATGGTGACCGCTACCGTGAAATGATATCCAACTTTTTTTTGCTCAAAATGGAAGAGCTTGACTTGCATGACATGTGGTTTCAACAAGACGGTGTCACGTGCCACACAGCACGCGAAACAATGAACCAATTGAGAGGCAAGTTCGGTGAATAGTTTATTTCACGTTTGGGACCGGTCAATTGGCCGCCTAGATCGTGCGATTTAACGCTTTTAGATTATTTTTTGCGGGCCTATGTTAAGGCTCATGTCTATACTAACAAGCCCGCTTTGATTGACGCATTGGAAGACAAAACTGAAGCATTTATTCCTGAGATTCCGGCTGAAATGTTGGAAAGTGTATGCCAAAATTGGAGTTAGCGGATGGACCATTTGAGGCGCAGCCGCGGTCAACATTTGAATGAAATAATCTTCAAATATTAAATTATATGGACCGTACTATCGATTCGAATAAAGATTTCATGCATTTTTCTGAATTTTATGTGTTTTTTTTTTGAAAAAATTTCCGATAGCTATTAAAAAATCACCCATTAGTTATCTGTGTATATTAATAAAGTGGTGAATACAAAGTATATTTTTTAATTCATTTATTAAAGCAATAATGTAATGTAGCAAAATGGAAGCTAATTTCAGTTTACCTACCTCAGTGATGCACACAGAGCAAATAATACATAGAGATTCCCTAACATGTACGGAAAAGAAATTTAAAAAAAGGGAGGTGAGGGGCGAGCTAGGCGTGCCGCCAATTTAGGTGAAACATCAAATAAGTAAAAAGGTTCAGCTTGTTTACAAAAACCGAATATTTTGTTAGAGTATTTAGTTTGATCCTTTTTATAAATGTTTTATAATTTACTTACCGCAGTCGTAATTAAGTGAAACAAACGTTGTCGGCAGTGAACTAGGCTGGTTCAAAAATGGGTACCACCGGACCTTTGTCTCCAGCCGTCGAAATGAACTTAGGGCAACTCTACTAACAACTACAACTCTGACGTCAGTGGTGGTCACCTTTTTTGTGGCCCACTTGGCTAAATAGCCAATAATTGGCTAAGCAGCTCATCTAATATGAAGTGCCACCAAATATTGTGATATCACCCCTATTCTACGTGATTGGCTACGCTGGCTTCGGGTCACAGAAAGTTTTTAGTTTAAAATTTTTCATATGGTATATAAGGCACTGAACGGGCTGGCACCATCATACTTCACTGATCTCTGCGTGAGGGACAATCTTACTCAGAGGCAACTCACGCTCAGTCTGATGCATTGAACGGACTGATTGAACCCTCTCGTACGAATGCTGCTAAATTTAGAGACAGTTTTTTCAATATACTGGGCCCACATTCTTGGAATGGCCTTACATTTGGCTTGAAATCAGAAAGCAATTTCGAAACCTTTAAGGAAAGTCTAAAATCGTATCAGACACAAGAAATCGTCTTTTCTGATAAGGTATATACGACCACGAATACCATTTAATTAAATATTGTATAAATTACTAGTAAGAAATAAAAATATATATATTTAAAAAAAAATACATCTAACAGGGGCTAAAAACTTTTACAAGATGCAACGTACCCTTGAGATGATTTTAGTAACTAAACTGCGCTCAGAAAAATATACCGTTTATTTTATTAAATAAAAATTAACATTGGTTTATTGTAATTTCATCAAAAGATTGATTGATAAAGTCAAAAAATTAATAAAAAATCATTTTATATTCACCACTTTATTAATATACACATATCTACATGTTTCGAAAGCGATGCTTCTTGATCAGGGATCTATAGAATACTAAAAAATAATTATAACATGTAGATATTGTTATGTAACAAATATCTAGCCGCCGGTTAGAAGAGTTTCTAGCTTTGTTAAAAAGTCCGTCAGTTCATTTATGGTTCCGGGCCCCGCGACTGGAGCGACAACTCCTTCAATCATCGGCGTTGCGCGGCACACCACGGAACCACCCTCTTCCGCCCGCGATCTGTGCTGAGGCTGTGCCGATTCACGACCTTGCAGAGAAGAGCTGTGATGCTCCTACCTACTGAACTATCCTGGTGGAACCCTGAGTCAGCCGCCGCGTCTGGCCTCAAGGTGAGTTGGACCTAACCTGTCTCTGCCATCTCTAACACTGGTTTCTAGCCCTCTGTACTATTTATTACATTGCCGCCTAGGTTGGGGCTAGCCCCATTACACTCACGGCCAACTTGGTGCCTTCGCCACATTACAATATGTCTACATTAATAAAGTGGTGAATAAAAAATAATTTTTAATTCATTTATTGTTTCAACCTTGGGTCCATGGAAAATTTGCCAGCGGCGTTTTTTTTTATTGCACGTTGTATTAATATTTTTAATGATTGCCATTTTTTAAAGAACACTGTTTTTTGAAAACTTCGAATTACCCAACGAAAATGTATTTTAATAAAATTATACGTTCATTAAAATTTCGGTAAAAATTGACAGCATTATTCTTTTAACCTTGGGGATGGAAAAATTTCTCCTGCTGCGCTTTCTTCGTGCGTTCATTGCTTTACAATGGTTAATGTTTCACAAAATACTGAAAGTTAACAAATTTTATTATAAACTCTGATTATGAAGTTGACATTGTTTTATTAAATTTCGATTTGGATTCGTTATTATTAAATGGGATTTTTTTGGTCGGCATATTTATTTGGAATAAATTCATAAACCTCTTTATAATCATTTTTAATCATTGAAGATAATATTAAAAACTCTCAAAATGAAACATGAAACTAAAGGTCCCGTAAAAATCACGAGGTTCGGGTTCGAGTCCCAGCTGCTACCGTTATATTTTTCTTTTCTGTGCCTTTTCGGTTTCATGTTTCATTTTGAGAGATGTTAATATTATATTCAATGATTAAAAAGTAAATGTTTTATTTATAATTGGTATGTACCTACTGATTCCGGATAGGTGTAACGTTTGTACTGAGTTCACGTTAACAAAAATCTACACTAGCGACGCCAATGACAGTAAAGTTAACCATGTCAAGCTGTAGGTGTAATATCCCCTGCAGACTGCGAACGTATTGAAAATTAATATATTGCCGGTTTAAGAGGTTGTGCATCACTAGTCTACCTAGTAAGATTACCATGTGAATCGAAGTAAAACTTCTTTTAGTTTTATTTTGACCGCCTCCATGGTCGAGGGGTAAGGCTCTCGAATACGAATCCGAAGATCGCGGGTTCAAATCATTTAAAAAATAATATATAGTATATTACAGAGTGGAAGATACTCTCAGTATCGCCCTGGTGAAGGACCACCATTCAGAACTTAAACGTTGCTTGAAATGGCTTTTAGCCGTCTTTGGTGACCAGATCTGAATAGCTAGGTATTACCCCACCTTACTCTTACCCTTCTCCTTCCCTTCCCTAATACCTTCAGTCTCACAACATTTCCTAGTTGGGGATGCCATGTCTCACTGGATCCAGACGGTTGGGAGCAGTTGGGACTCTTGTGCGGTATTTGTATAAAAAAATTAATATATATTAGCTATTAACTTCCCTAACATATTCTCCGCTTTTCATCATCCCCTACCATATCCTTCATCCCATATTTGGTGGTTTGTCCCAAATACTTTGAAAGCATTCTCTGTGCTCTATCTATACACAAAAACGCCCCGTAAAAGAATTATTACAATTTGAAACAATAATTTAGACTATGTCTGTGCTCTGTACCACTTGTAAGCTTTATTTTTCCTCTCTACGGTAACAATAATTGAAGTTAATATCCCTTGAAAATAACCTCCAAATAAAGTGTTATTCTTCTGCTCTACTGCTATTACATGACACACAAAACTGGGAACCTCATGTTGGGTAGACTGGTACATACGGGCATAACACTACCACTAGATATGCATCCATACACAGTACAGAGTATACACTTCTGTTATACAGGGGGCTCTCGTAGCTCCGTACCACAAACAATAAATACTTGCGAAGTTGTAAGTACGACTGTCACTAGCAGACACCGCTCTCCAAGCTCTGAACACAGCCCTGTATATAAAGGAGACAATACAGAACCAAACAAAACAATGACACACGCGTGTGTGTTTGTGTTTGTTGGATTATTTGCTTGTATGAGTAGCGTGGCAGGGCTGTGATAGACATCAACAGCTTTAGAATTAACGTAGTTTTTAGTTGTTCAGCAAATGCGTGAAAAAAAAACAAAAAAAAACTTTTTGCCTTCAAGTGAGGAAGGAATGGGTGGGAGAAATTATGAGAAAGGAATTAATACAGGTGTCTAGAACTTTTGATGCCTTCCTATCGACGGTTAGTTATCATTCAGGCTACCTCATACCCTTCTAGCTGTAGCTCTGAATATCTATATATATATATATATCTCGAATATATCTTTATTTCATTTACCTTTCAAAAAAAATAAGAAGAAAATTACGATTACAATGCTGTATTTAATTTATTTTTATGTTTGTGAATAAATTTTCTATAACGATTTACAGTGTGTTATTTTTGATTTGCCGCCAAAACGACTTGTCTTTTTTGTTCGTAAATATGGCGTTGTTGACGTCACGCCGGCCAACGTCGGTGATCAAAGACAGCTGTCTTACCAGCCAGTGGCGTTATGTACTCGTACATCATAATGACGGTTTAGTCAGTTCGAACCGTGTCGGAATGTTCGGTTTTAGATCGTTTTTAAAATCAAAAACTATAAACGAAAATATTAAAATCAGAATAAGAAAAATAAACATTAATTTTTCCACACATTTTTAAAGGTATCCATACTTTCTGGAAACACGCCATTGCTCTCGTTTCAGTCTCATATATTTTTCTCTGTGTCATCTTCCACCAATCGTCTTTTGGATTATTAATCTAGTAATATTGTATTTTTTGCATCCATCCCGTGGAAACTTACTGTAGGTATTTGTATTATTATATGTAAGAACACTTGGTTACATTTTCAAAAGCATTGATGAACGGCAAAGTTATGCAGGTAAATTCCTGAATGGTACGAGTGTACTTAAGTCATCACCCCGTAAAGAAGATCAAGTCGACTTATCGACCCTTGCATTAACAGGCTTAAACTTCGCGAAACTAACGTGATGCATAACTAGTAACCACCAGACATCACTAAGTTCGGAGTGGTTTATTAGTTTACAACTTAAAATTACAGGTAATAAGCTCGTACCTCTCGGAGGTGGCATTTTTATAAAGGAAATTAACATTTCTACTCTAGAGCTAACAAATACTTGATAACATATGTATTTATTTGTAATTTCTTCAAAGATTTGTATTCACTTTGTGGCGTCATTATTAATACGAGTACACAAAATAAAAGTGGATTCATACAAAGTGTATTTCTTTTAATTCATCATGTCAATTCACAAAGTGTTTGCTTATTATGAAAAACTTTATTAATATATACATATCAACATGTTTCAAAAGCGATGCTTTCCTCCTCAGGAATATACAGGATACTAAAAAACAATAATGTCAAGTAAAGACAAATGATAAACATAGAAAACAATAATGTAAGAATAGACAAATTATAAACATAAACAAAAATTGATTAAAGTAGGTAAATAATTAATTAAAAATATTAATAAAAAATCACTATAAAACATTGAATAACAAATTTATATTAGAAATAAAAAATGAATTTATTTCTATTATTAATATCAATATGAAAATAAATTCAAGAAGTAACTACAAAAAAAACCAGTATTAAGTATATTTAATTGACTATTAACACTTTTTCAATATTAATAGTGGTTATTACAAAGTAATTTTTAATTAATTTATTTAAAACTTAAATTTACATTAAAAACGAACACAAATTTGTGGTACGTAATTTAAAATATTAAGAGGAAAAAATTTTTTTTAAAGAAGTTTTTTTTTAAAATTCTATTTTACATAATCTTATTTACATGACTAAAATGACAAATGTTTATTTTTTTGCCATGAACCCGCAAATAATGTTCAAAGATGCATCTACAATCATGAAAATTTGTTTTCTTTATTGACCCATACATCATAATTCAAAACAAAATAAAAATAAAGATAATGCTTTTAATCCGGGTTAGATATTTATTATACCTTTAATTTTGAAAAAGATTATTCAGTTTGGGTTGATATTTTGCCCTCAAATCGAAAATTAAGTTTTATATGAAACAGGCCACGCAACAAGCTATGTTTAATGATTTTGTCAAAATGTTCTGAAAATGCGGATGCTCCACTGTCACATTGCGAAGAAATATTAATAACAAGAGAAGCAATTCCTGTCACATTGAACCACTGTCCTTTTGACTTGATATTATTTCTGAAATATCAAATTTAATATTTTTCGTTCAGAATTTTTTTCTAATGGAAACGTCAAATACCTCCTCCGTCTCAACCAAAATTTCATCTTATATTCTCCAATACCATAGTGAGCGGGCTTAAATATAAGATTGCTATCAGTAATTACTGCTAGCACATAAAATACAGTTTACAATTCTTTGAAATAAAATAAATAAGCCCTACAGTAGCAATAGGCAGCCCGCTCACTGGGTAGAGAAGATTATCGCCGCATTTATGCACGTCTAACCACAGTTGACACAGGAAGAGGGAGAAATATTTCCTGGCACAGTACACAAAAAAAGTCGAATCTTTAACATAGCCAAAAAATGTTAAGAAGTTCAATATAAGATATTAAGAGAACATAAATTAGAGACTAACACATGTAAGTCGAAAGAAAATATATTTATGTTAGGGTAACTGCGTTATATACCTAAAATCTTGAAGATTGAATACTAGAAAAAGGAACTCCAGTGAAAAATATTGTGGGTATAAAAATATATATTCATATGGATCAGCAAACGACGATTCTGAATATATAACTTTGATTATATATAATTATAGGTAGAATTTATAAATTATTCTTAAAAAGTGAATAAATAATCATCTCATTAACACACCTTATTATGTTGGTACCGTTGCGTTTGGAACATCTGATGTCACGAGTGCATTCTGTTTTTCGATTAGTATGGAGAATTTGTTTTTTCGATTTTTTTTTGTATTTTCAAAATGTGTTTTTTTTTTAATTTAGGCGAAATTTAAAATTAATTTTGGTGATTTTAAGCTTTATAATTGTTGTTCAATATTAAACATTATTATTAATGAAAGAAATTAGAGTATTCATGAGCAAACTAATTATCAATACGGATATAAAGCTAATGTTAATGCTCAATACTATTATTATTCCTTGAGTGATGGTTTTTAAAAACATACACCATTTTATTACACATATTTAGTTATGGTTCACCATCAGAAGAATATAAAATTATCTACGATAAAGCTCATCCTTGTTTTGACATTTGACATTCCAACCTCAAAACTAATCGAACTGACCGGCCATAGATTTGGAGAGTTTTGGCGGACTTTGAAAAATTGAAACTTTGAAAATTATTTTAACTATGAAAACTAAATTTAGTAAAAATAACTAAATATACTTGTATTTAAGTTTGAACGTCATTATTAATTACAAAAAAAAACATTAAAAAATTGGGCTGGAGTTCTTTATTCGTAATAATTCATACAAGAATTTGATCGCTGGTCCTGTATGAAAGGCCATTGCTTGACTCTTTTTTTTTAATAATAATAATAATAATAATATCTTTATTGTAATTTAATTTAACTATAACTAAAATACATGGATAATATAATAATGTAAGTGTACAGTGTTTTATAAAGAAAAATAGAAAATAATATAATAAAATAATATAACAATTATAGTTGAAGTTTCACATAACCCGCCTCACTAGGCTAGCCTGTGTTGAGGTAGTAATTTTGAGGGTGAGTGCACCGGTAAATGCCCCATCATTACTTTTAATCGAATTTTTTACATTGTGTTTAAATATTTTTTGTGAATCAGATTTTTTATGCAAACCGGAAGAATGTTGTAAATTCTTGTCGCAAAGTGTCTAAAATTCCGTTGTCAAAAAGGAATTTGGAGTACTCTGTGCAAAGAAGGATTGTCCGTCTGATAAACAATCCGTTATTAATAGATTTATTGTTATCTCTGATGAACAGACACAACGATGATACACTGAGTCTGTTTTATAGGTATTTCAAATAAATCCATTCGGAGAAACTAGCAGCACCGATTTCACACGCTGACATACTTCATCAAATATTATAATATTTGATTAATTCTGATATTTATTTATTTTTTCCTTTGAGTAAACAGCCCTTACACGATCACAAGAGATGTTTGTAAGCTCCTTTGTTTTCTGACATCCTTGTTCGAGAGCAATTTAAAAGATTCCGCACTCTTAGTCATTACCTTTACGTATCGAAATTATTTTTTTATCATACGTAATATCTTATTCGTTTTATTATTCGAGTTACCACTTATGTTCGAGATATACTTGTTGTTCGAGATAATACTTATTGGCGACTTACAAAAATTATAACAACGTATACATAAGTTAATAAGAACACATTTTAAATTGTGATCCAGAAATCAAATGATAACAGACTGAAAGAAAGCCATTTGTTTTCACGATCATTTTGAATTTTTAATAAAATTATTTATTTGTCAAATTATTTAAGTGTCAGGATTTTAGACACACTAACACTAGATTCGCTTTAATATAACGTATCAACTAACTAACTAACCAACCATCATGCCGTTTTCCCGCAGGGGTAGGCAGAGAGGACCGACCGCCAAACTACTCGATCTTGGCATACACTTGCTGCTTTATTCACTTTCATACAACGTCTCATAAATTCTCTTCCGTTATTCCGACTTCTTACATGACCCGACTCAAGTATGTGATTCACCTGATCCTGCTGTGTCTTTCTCGGACGTCCCCGGCTTCTCCCATTCACATTCGCGTCATATATTATCCTTACACTAATTTCTTCGATCATTCGCTCTACGTGCCCAAACCTTTTAATATAATGTATTAAAGAGATAAATCAAAGATACTAACTTAAAATATTCTGCAATACCGCACAAGAGTCCCAACTACTCATAACTGTCCGGACCAAAAAGGACTATGGCATCCCAATTTGGAGTGTGTTGCTAGGTTGTAAGGAATGGGAGAGGGAAGGAGATGGGTAAAAGTAAGATCGGGAGGTACCTGACAATTAAAACCGGACATCAAACATGGCTAAAGCCATTTTAAGCAACGTTTCGATTGTGAATGGAGGTCTTTCACTGGGGTGATACTGGGAGTATCTACCACTCTGGAATACATAAAAAAGCTTTACCTTTTACCTCTAAAAAAATCTGATTACCTCCGTATGAAATGTTTTCTACAGAACATGATTAGTAAGCAAGTCAGGTACCCAATAACAATCACTTTGGCTGAAAAGGCAGTAAATCTTGATTAATAAATTTTATCACGCCGTAAAATTATTCATATTGTCAAATCAGAATCAAATTCCATTTTTCCTCACCTTAACCTGCAGAGGGAGAGGGACTAGCGACTGTAACAGGTGCGGGGACGATTAGGAGACGGAGCTTTAAGCATCTCGAGAGCTTTACGGGCGGGGCCTTCCACAGGGGAGGATTGGACGATTTCTGCATGGGCCCAAGCGTTCTATGGTTTCCGATAGTGTTGCGAAGTCCCAATTCTTTGAAATGATTTGATTAATTGATTAAATACATTCGTTTGACAGTTTTTTTGTTGTTTTTTTTCTCTCTCTAATTTTAAATAACATCTAAAAACAGCATATTAGGATCATATTCGTTTTACAGTTGTAAAACCGTGATTCATTCTTCGTCGAGATAAAGTTTTAAATTAGTTTTAAAATAATAATTTTTTTTCCGAATTCAAATTCCCTAAACGAACATTAAAATCAACGAAATGCAATAATTTTGTTATAATGCGAAACACATTTTAACAAATTTGTTGTGTTCAATTTTGATATAATAATAATAATGTCTTTACTTCAGCAGAACAAAGCGTTGAGTGCAATACTCTGTCTGCCATATAAAAAGAATACATTTAAAGATAAAAAAATTACATGATGTGGAAATAGAATATAAAAAATAGCACTTATGCTACCGTGGCTTGAGGCAAATTCTCCATCTACGACGTAAGGGCGCGCCCTGTCACTGGACGACGGCCTGGACAAGAGTGTTTTCCGATCTCCGGTAGCGCTGACTCGTCCCGGCTATTCTGTGGCAAATCAAAGCAGCAAACCCATGCACCCTTCCCTCTGCGGCCATCTGCGAGGCGCTGCATCGCCAAGGTAGGCCGAACAGCGCCCTGTAAGCGTGGTTATATTTTATTCGGAGTCTCTCCATGACGCCTTGTATAACTGAATTTTATTATATGTATATTTTTTTAATTTAATAATAACTACGTATTATAATATATTTTCAAAAACTTATTACCAACGCCTCTTTAAATTTCCGAGCAATAAATATATTTTAAGAACATAATACATCATCATCCATTTTGGTTTGTTTTTTCCAATAATAATAATAATAACAATTCTTTATTCCACAAGGTAATCAAGGGTAGTGAAACACAATACGTTCCATGAGTAATAATAATACGAACAAAAAAAAACAAGAACATCCTTAAAATCGGACTTTGGGTAAAATCTAATTGTTTATTTAAAATTTGTCATTTATTATTTTTATTTGATTTTAATATTTCTAATGCTTCTGAATTATGAAGGCGCAAACCTATTCCATTATTATATATTATTTGTACTTTTGTATTTTGATCAACAGTATGGTTAGTATTAATTAAGTGTTCGGCAAATTCTGAAAAACGTATACTTGTTAAACATCTAACGTGTTCTTTGAAGAAGGTTGAGTCCAACCGAAACCGGTCGAATGCAGAAATATATATAAATGAAATAAAATGGTTTAAAACAAAAACATTTGTCATTTAAATTATAATGTCAAGCCACAAAGTGATTGCTTCCTTCGATAAATTAATATCATAATAGTTTATTTCGCACTCTTTTCAAAGACATCAAATGATTATTATAATAGGAGACAATTTTGGGGAATTATATTATTGTAACAGGGGACCAGTACCAAATTCTCGGGCCAATTATGTTCCCCAATCCGCTCCTGAACCACAGGACCTAAGAGGTTAATTAGTCGCTCAATATTCCTTTAACGACCAGCGTAGCTTTTCCTTTAAGAACTTTCGAAAGCACCAGTAATTATAATGGATTTTATGACACTTCTTTTCAGTGAGCCATGAGATTTTTTGTTACAGCACTTAAGGGTGGCTAATAGAAATGAAGGTTATGTTTTAGGGGAGATTTTAATAAGCCTCTCTCTGTTACCCCGGCCAATTTTGCAGACAGCCAAACCATGATTAATTATGATTAAGTACTGGATTTTTATGAAGTTGAAAGCAGGTTTTTAGGTGCTAACTGAGAAGTATGTAAGTACAAATTTATATCAATTTGATACGCCTGGTATTTTTATGGGAGTTGTAAGGGGCGATTTGGTATTTCCACGTTAATGTGCTATTTTTATTATTAATATTGAACATGTTATGAAGCCTGCATAAATAAAATCCCAGGGGGCGAATACGAAAAATAATGTATATATGCCAAAAATCTTTAAGAAATTCTTACTTTTGTACTGCTGATTAAAATGGGAATGCAGGTGGATGTTCCAAATGTGCGCTATCGATGTGCACAAATACATTCAAACGTGCGCTCTTTAAAATGATTTGCCTGTACCTATCTATCTACGTAGGGTTGTTAATAATATTTTCGTTCATTGGTTGTGTATTTACTGTGGAAATTGTTCATTCATTGTTTAAAGTTCAATTCTATATTTTTAACAGAAACCTTCTAACTTTGTTCTCACTTCGCACAGTAATTATATCAATTATTATTTTGGACTGAACCAGTTTCGCCTTGTTAAGTCCTTCTTTATATGAAGATCTTCAATTGAAGTTTCCCCTAGTAACATAATACAGCGTAAGAGTCCCAACTGATCCCAAACGTTCAGAGAAAGAGGGACTATGGCATCACCAATACGGTATTTTCACAAAATATGGGTACCGTTAAAAAATTGTGGAAAATTTATCGTTTATATATTGGATTCTGATCATCGTATTTTCACAAAATATGGGTACCGTTAAAAAATTGTGGAAAATTTATCGTTTATATATTGGATTCTGATCATCGCCCCAAAAAACAGTAATTTTTGAATTTTCATTTATAATTATTGATTTTAAAAATGATCTAAAACTGCACATTCCGAAACAGTCAAATTCGTCATTACGATGTAGAGATAACGCCACTGGCTGCTATGACGGCTGTCAACAACTTTGGTCGGCGTGACGTCAACAACGCTATATTCAAAAAGTAAAAGAACAAGTCGTTTTGGCGGCAAATCAAAAATTCCACATTTGAAATCATTATAGAAAATTTATTCGTAAACCTAAAAATAAAAAATAAATACCATCGTTATCGTAATTTATTTCGAAATTTAAAAAAAAGTGTTAAAAAGGCAGTAAAAATACCCTATTGAGGTATGTTCTGAGGCTGCAGGAAGAAGGGAGAAGAATGGGATGAGAAAGAGAAAGGTTATTCAGATCTTGTGACCAAAAATGGCTAGTGTAATTTCAAGCAACGTTCCTATTCTGAATGCTGGTCTTTAACCAGGGCGAAACAACATCTTCTACCACTCTGAGTAGATTAGAAAACAACATATTTTTAAAATATGCACAACTCTTCCAAAAACCAGCAATAACAAAAATAACTCAGGCCTTACACAAAGCAAGTTAAAAACGAATATCTTCAAAAATTTGTTATTTTCCGTAATAAAGTAATACATCCCCAGATTGACCATTGAAAATTTCAAAAGTTTTTAAATAATAAATTCATTTTGAAAATTTCATCTAAATTTCATAAGAATATTCATTTTGCTCGGAATTGTGCAAAAGTTTCCTCGAATGCCTCCAGTCCTAGCGGGTTCCTATGAACTTGAGGGTGAGTCCTCTCTTCCCTCTACCCGGAGGCCATAAAGTAATGAGAATTATTTGCCAAGTTTATGCACTGACACCGCCTGGCGTATTATTACGGAAGCTCATTGAATTTCACTAGACCGGGATAACATTATTATTATAGTATATTTACACTTTAAAAAAATGTGCTCTTAAAAACGGAATATTATTAAAACGGGAATTGTTGAATGGGTATTTGGCTATGAGTTATTTGTTTATAATTTCGTGAAAAGATTGATATTCACTTTCTGACAGTCATTATTAATAAATGAATTAAAAATTGCTTTGTAATCACTACTTTATTAATATATGCATATCAACATGTTTCAAAAGCCAAGCTTTCCTCATCGAGAATATAAAATGGACGCTTGGATGGTGTGAACATGAGGAGCGGATGAACGATGAAGTGAGCACTAGGAGTAGTGGGGGCTCGTGACGTTTGATTAGAGTGGTCGAAAAACTTACATTATTGATTATTGGTTTTTGTATTTAATTCGTAGAACACCATTTAATTTTTTTTTGAAATTTAATGTAAATCAAATTTAATGATGTTATTATTAAGTTCTGCAAGTATTTTAGTTTTTATTATTGTGACAGCTGTTAAGGCGTTCAAGGCCATTTTCAAACTGCGGTTAATCAACATTGTGATGACTTACTTACGCATATGCTTTTATTTACTCCCACCCATTTGTATTTTGGACGATTGAAAATTAATAATAAAAAAATAACATAACATTAATTAATAAAGAAAGGAAAATTATTTATTCACCACTTATCAGTAATAAATCAATTGTCATTTAAATACGAAAACAAAACCTCCCAGAATAGAGAATTTGAATTATTTTCTAACTAAATCGGTTTTATCAGTAATAAATAAGTATTTCAAACATTCTCGCATTATTAAATTTGAATTACATAATTTTTTTTTTTAATTATTGGTTTATTATATCCGATTTTTTTTAAAACACTATTTTTTGCATGAATTTGCGTTTTCAAGAATTTTCAGTTTGGCGGTGTCCTGAACCGTTTATGAAAGTTCTTCATATAAAAAATCTGTTTTATTTTTAAACCTAATAAAAAATTTTTCTAACATCAATGATGTTGAATTTCTCAATCTTAGAACTGACCAGGAGAATATTTCACGTGAAAGTGGATAGTAGTACAAGTCAAAGACTCCTGAAGAAGACATTGCACGACCAAGTTAATCAAATGCCTACATGAATCCGGCCATGTGAAGAGTCTAAATAAAAAAAAATATTATGTTTGAGATGATGCTTGAATGTGAATGAAGCAAGTAGTATGTTCCAATACAGAGTTGTGTGGTGATCCATCCTATATACCTACCCCTACGGAGAAACAGTATGATGGTTAGTTAGTTAGTCATTATTTTGAATTTTTTTTGGTTCTCATGCAAATTGAAAAAATGAACTTAGAAGATTTATGAATTAGGTGGCTAAAGGTGGCTAAACATACAACCAACCAAAGGTTTTCGCAACAATAAGAATATTGTGAAATATGTTGAAATTAGAAGGAAGAGGTCAAAGTGGCCAAAACCGATTTTTAATATATTCACGACCGCGGGGGCGAGAACAAGTTACTTTTGAAGCTAATTAAATATTTGTTCAAATCATTTTCGTTTACGGACTCATTAACCCAAAAAAATAATAATAGTGATTCTAACTTCTCTTCGGTTCTTCTCCAAAAGCTTTATACTATTCTTGTGTTCTGTATTAAATGCACTCAAACGTGTTGATTCAGTGTTAATTATAATTTAGTGTTAATTATAATTCAGATAAAAAAGTTTTGTAAAGTTTTACAGTTCAGACTCGTTCTTAGTACGTCTAAGGATAAGTATAAGTCTAAGGATAATAAGGATACGGATAAGGATAAGGATAAGGATAAGGATAAGGATAAGGATAAGGATAAGGATAAGGATAAGGATAAGGATAAGGATAAGGATAAGGATAAGGATAAGGATAAGGATAAGGATAAGGATAAGGATAAGGATAAGGATAAGGATAAGGATAAGGATAAGGAGGATAAGGATAAGGGTAAGGATAAGGATAAGGATGAGGATGAGGATGAGGATAAGGATAAGGATAAGGATAAGGATAAAGTTAAGAATAAGGGTAAGGATAAGGATAAGGGTAAGGGTAATGGTAAAGGTAAGGGACAAGGGTAAGGATAAGGGATATGGATAATGATGTTAAGGACATGATAAGGATAAGGATAAGATATGGATAAGGATAAGGATAAGGATATGATGTAAGGATAAGGATAAGGATAAGGATAAGGATAAGGATAAGGAAAATTAAAATTAAAATTAAAATTAAAATTAAAATTAAAATTAAAATTAAAATTAAAATAAAAATTAAAATTAAAATTAAAATTAAAATTAAAATTGAAATTGAAATTAAAATTAAAATTGAAATTAAAATTAAAATTAAAATTAAAATTAAAATTAAAATTAAAATTAAAATTAAAATTAAAATTAAAATTAAAATTAAAATTAAAATTAAAATTAAAATTAAAATTAAAATTAAAATTAAAATTAAAATTAAAATTAAAATTAAAATTTAAATTTAAATTAAAATTAAAATTAAAATTAAAATTAAAATTAAAATTAAAATTAAAATTAAAA
>JAHDVE020000281.1:0-16630 GCA_022606495.2 Halesus radiatus | reverse complement strand
AAAACACAATACAGTAATTTAAGAATAGACAAATTATAAACATAAACAAAAAAATATTAAAGTAGGTAAGTAAATAAACAGAAATCATATATTTATATTCAAAATTAAAAAACTATTATTAATATAATACGAAAATAAATTCAACAGGAAGATATATAAAAAAAAAGTATTGTTATATACTCATATAATTGAACATTAACACTTTATTTAATTTGTAAAATTTCAAATTTGTTTACTATAATTGTAAACCGGTTGTATTTGTATGTAAAATTTTAAGCCTTTATTTATGTCAAAAGAATGATATTTTTCCAAAATATGGTTGACATATTCAGAATAATTATTAACACTTTTAAACTAAATGGATTTCGGTAGATAACTAAATACCAGCTAAGAGCACATTTTTTTCCATAACTAGTTCGAAACGATGAAGGTTTCTAATTAGCGCATTAAAAATTATCATGTTATCCATGGTTAAAGGACAAACAAACAAAAAAACCAAATGTCGTACTTGATATCGAAGACACTGTGGCGATACTTATTCAGTAAATTTTTCTACATACACCTGGAGAGCCAGCGGTCTTGCTTCCTGCCTGTAGAGCCGGGCTCGTATCATTTGTTTTCCACACAGTCCTTCAGTGTCCTAATACCGCGTCTTGTGATATGTACTTATTTATGTTATTGTATTTAATATATTATGTATAAATATTTGAATGGTTTTAATACCTCATAAGGTAATAGAGTCAGATACCTGTATACATATAGATCTCATTTCTACATTGGTGACCCTGACGTGATCGACGTTAATGCTTTAATAATGTTTTTGTTCAACTGACATCTCTCGGCAATCCGTTCATTATACGTTGACTATTTAAAGGGACGTATCTGTTTCTTTCTCCAACAGTTAGAATAAACAACAGTCCAAAGTTCATGGTAAATTCAGCTCATCTGGGATAAACTTAATAAATTCTGGAATGTACTTCGCCTCAAGCAGAGTCCAGCGAAAGCCTGAATTACTTTGTGCGTGGGTATTCACTTGGATTTCGTGAGTCGAATCGTAATTTTTTACCAGTCTGTGTCACACATAACTACCTTTGAACTGAACACCCCTTGCTAAACTATACATGAACACATACTGAATACGCGTGCGAAATACGAGAACTAATTAATTCCCCGCATGAATTACTCGCACCACGGTGTGGAAACACTGCGTTTATTTTAACGATATTGGAATGGTTAGTCCCCGAATAAATAGTCTCATTGATTGGATAAAGGTACTTAAGGGTAAAAGATACGTAATATAAAAAAAATAATTTTTGTTTTATAAGATTGGTATTCACTTTATGGCGTCATTATTAATAAATGAATTAAAAATTACTTTGTAATCACCACTTTATTTACACATATCAACACATTTCGAAAATTAAGCTTTCCTCATCAGGAATCAATGAATTAAGCATCGCTTTCGAAACATGTTAATATGTGTATATTAATAAAGTGGTGATTACAAAGTTATTTCTAATTCATTTAAAATAACTTTTAACTGGTAATATTTTTAAATATTGAAATGAATTGTTTGTACGCGGGTGTATATATTGAATATTAAAATAATCGAATTATTATTGTAAGTTTAATGCTCAAGTCCTTCAAAGAACTCATAAAAATACTGTATATATTAGTGTTAAAATAATACATCGTATTTTTATAAGTTTCTTGAAGGACTTGAGTTTTTAACCTAAAACAATTCAATCAATTTAATATTCCCTTCGTACATCCGTAGACAAACAATTCATTTGAAAATTTAAAAGTAATAGGGTTAAAAGTGTTTTTGGAAGCAACATCTGCGAGAGCGTATTAAGTTTCGTTTACCCTTGAGTGATCAGTATTTGTATAGGAGCGATATTTTCCATTCAGAAGCGATGTTTCAGAATATATTTTTAAGAAGATTAATTAAAAATTACTTTGTAACCACCACCTTATTAATATATACATATCAACATGTTTCGAAAGCGAAGCTTTCCTCATCAGGAAATACAGAATACTAAAAAAATAATATTGTCAAGTATAGACAAATGATAAACATATAACACAATAATGAAAGAATAGACAAATTATGAACATCAACAAAAATTTATTAAAGTAAGCAAGTAATTAATCAAAAAAGTAAATAAAAAAAAATTATAATACATTGAATAACAAATTTACCTTAGAAATTAAAAAAAAAAAAGAAATTGTTTTTATATTAATATTAATAATAAAAATTATTTCCCTTAAGGCCTCCTGTGTGAAGTTACTGTAAAAAAAAAGTTGTAATCCCTTGTTTTAGATTGTCCGTATTAGTTATGTAGTTACATGTTTTATTGTTTGATCTGTACTTTGCATCTCAATGTTAAATAACAATAATGCGAATGAAGTTACGATACTATTACAAGTTACAATTGTCTTGTTCATAATAATACTATTATACTTAGAAAATGTAACCTACTATTCTATGTAAAAGCCTAATAGGGCGTTAAAAAGTTAAATAAGTAAAAATAATAATAATAAAAAAAACTCCAGGGCGATTCTGAGAGGATCTTCAACCCTGGAACGAAGTACAGGGTGGTGTAAAACTACCGTTATGGTTTGAATGTTTAATAACTTTTTAAACTTATTTATATATTTTTTTTTATTTCAAAATTTTGTGGAGAAAACTTGGGGAATTTGAAATGGAACACTACACAACAGAACAGCAATCAAAAATTGTTGAATTTTATTTTGAAAATCAACGGTAAATTGTTTTGACGCAGCGTGCTTATCGTCGTTTTTTTAATGTGCTTACTGGACCTTCAGCACCAACAATAAACCGCCTGGTTGCAAATTTTCAACAACATGCTACAGTAAGATACCTTCCATGTACCGGAAGACCACGTACGGTCCACACGGAAGAAAATATTCAACGTGTTGTGGATAGTGTGCAGGACAGTCCAGAAACATCAACAAAAAGACGTTCGGCACAGCTGGGGCTATCGCGGAGGTCCGTTCAGAGGATTTTGGCCACATTGCACATGTCCCCGTATAAGGTTCAGTTTGTGCAAGAATTGAAGCCGATAGACTACTAACAACGGCTTGATTATGCCATTTCATTCCAAACCATAACGGTAGTTTTGCGCCATCCTGTATAAACAAGCATAATATTGTGTATTGCATAAGTCGGTTATAAAACGGACGACATCTGGATCTAGAGACAAGGCGTTCACCGCTGGAGGTGGATACATAATACATGAAGATAATATTAAGAAATCTTCAATGAAATTCGAAACAGAAAATAAAAAGTTAACGGTTGTATCTGGAAATCGAACCTAAGACCTCTGTTTCTCTAACCATTGAGCAATGAGAAATTATTTCTTTCCTTCATTTTCATCGATCTTATACCGCAAATTAAGAAATTTCGAAATCGCCTTAAATTAATTCCCCCTTTTTTGGCTGCTATCTTATTGTATGATTGCATGGGTCTACCAGAATTTATTTTCAATCTAGATAGTGCCTCAGATATACCCACCGGATTTTTATTTAAACGTGACATCTATTGACTTTTAAATGATATGGGCTTCAATACAAATAGACTAATTTTAGTGTGTTTTGAATGAACTCTATGCGAATTACAGTTGGTTGGTTGGTCAGATGTCACTCTAACCTGAAAATTTCTAACCTAAAAGTAACCTTTTAGGAAAAGTTGTAAGGAATGTTTTATAAGGGCAGTGAAGTAACTCAATCCGTGAGCCATGTTTTAAAAGATATTTTGGTGAGGCCCACTTTGTCGGACCCGTGTTTCAATTACTCACCTACGACATGAACCTTGCTCAAACTGCGTCATCGTGAGCACACACATTTCGTGATTCTCCGAATCAAGTACTTTTACAAAAAAAGTGCTTTTATACGGCTGAGATTTTAAATTCTTCATCAAATTTTCGTGGCTTACATGTCTTACGCGCTGAAGTAGTACAAATGGCTATAGTGGCCTATGTGGACAGCACGCTAACGTGGCTAAAATTGTATTCAATAAGGCTAATTTGGCCAATGTACTCAACTTATTAACTTGGCTAATATGGATAACATAGCCAAATTGGCATGGGTACGAGATTTATATTTAGGAGATTCATAGTTACAGAATCGAATCTATACAAAGAAAATTAACCCATGTGATTGCATATCGTGAAGGTTTTTATCTGATCAATTTAGAAGATATAATGATCGAATTTCGCATTATAAACTACATTCTCTTCGCATCAATTGATACACCGAACATTTGATCACAAATTAGCATCAGTACACAGACAAGAGAATCAATAAGGGGGATAAAATACTTTTTTTTTATATTAAAGCCTATCACACAAATACGAGATATTTATTTAATAATTGATAAACTAAAGTTTTTAAGACAAGATTTTTGTGCATAGCGCAAAGGGTAAGAATTATTTTTATAAACAATAATTATAAGCCTGAAACACTCATCCAAATTGAAAAAAACCTTCCGAGAAAAGATAAATGTCGCCGACAGGACTCGAACCTGCACCCTTCTGATATCCGGTCAGATGCTCTACCGTTGAGCTACGTCGGCTTATCGCAAACCCGCCAAGTTAATCAATATATACTAGTGTTTCATTCAATAATTACTGTTTTTTATTATATTTCACCTGTAAACAACCAACTTTATTAGTATGAGGAAGGCTTGTAACGGCTAAATCCCCCAATAGGTGGCGTCGAGACAAATTATGTCTACATTTTATTGATATTTATTTAGATATTTATTTCCTTTACCGCGGATGTTAATAAATTGCAATTTTGAAAAAGACATTCTTAATGACACAATTAATCAATTTAAAAAAAGTTTTAACATTAATATTAAACTGATAATGTGATGATAACCTTTATTAAGTTTCAAAACAGTGTATCATCAGCACAGATGACAATGAGGAGTTAGTTTAAATACCTGGTGCATAATATGTTTTCGACCTTTCACTTCATTTTCATTCTTATCATCATTTTTGTGAGATTTTGTTTGTTGTTGTTTACTGTACTTATTCATTATTATTTCTATGTAACCATTCATGTGGGTCAGTTTTAATAAAATAAAAATAGATGCAAACTATCGTAGCCAACGTACTAACGTAGCCAAGGTAGATATCATGGCCAATCTGTTCAACGTAGTTTCTAGCTAAACTTATCGTGACCAACGTGGCTAACGTAATGCGACCAAGGTACTTTTTTTTTAAACCTTATCTATACACAGGAGGCATTGAGTAAAGACAAAATTTTCTTTCAAGGTTTTTCTGGGGATTTCTCCCTCAAAAATATTTAATATATTAACGTTATAGTCTCCTCAAGAGAACATTAATCCGAGCCGTGACTCAGCACCGGTTTGCTTAGGTGAATTCGACTGAGTTTAGAGGAGAACACATCTAGTTTTTTTATCTTACTAAAATTATTGCTTTTTAACCAACAGTAATGTCAGCAAGTTATTTTGAGCAGTTTAAAAGATAAGTATCAACTCGATGGAATGCTAGAATAAAAATTATAAATTCTGTAGTTTGTTGATAGCCCGTTGAATTGCCCATATTCCAAGTGGTTACCAATTGTTTTTATTTTCAGAAACAGCTCACAATTAAGTAATTTTTTTTGCATAGTATTTTATTTAGTTATGTAATTTGAAAAAAAAAAATATTATGAAATGTTTGAAACTTTCTTCCATTAGGTTCCGACCGTGACCATGGCCGGTTTCGCCTTACAATGGGAATCTTCAGACTGGTATAATTTACGCTAAATCTATGCAATTTACACTAAGAACCTTACATTTAAACAAGTGGAAGAAAGTTGTAATGGTTTATTGATTAAAAAAATCATATTAAAAAGAAATTTCACCATGAATTGACAGTTTCAAAATTAGATTAGCAGTATTATTTTATTTTTGATAAAGAATCTCTGAATTTTTAGCGGTAAAATTATACAACAACCTCCCACTTATTATCAAGTAATAAGTGGGAGGTTGTTAAGTCATTCAACCAATAATTGCATTAAGTCCAGCAAGACTTGGATTAAGGAATTAACAGAAGAAGAACTGACTATTATTCTCAATATTACAATACATCAGAGAAATTACTGGAAATACCCTACCCAAACCTTGAAGTTGAAATATAGGTCGCTGAAACCCCTTTTTCACAACCTAGTTTGCTTCAGTACGGTATCTCCCAGTTAGAAGGACTATAAAAAAATCTATAATATATAAAAATCTATAATCTTATATTGGATTATGAAAATTCCCTAAAAAACCTCCCCAATAACAGATCCGCAAGAAACCTATCAAATGCTTACAAAATAAATTATCAAAAATTAAATAACACACTTAAAACTTGTAAATTTACCCATTCGTCTGACGATGTAAACAAAAAATATAATAACTTCGCTGACTATCTCCAAAATGTTATGAATTCGTGTAAAACAAAACTAAAAACTAATATAGGAGACAAAAGACCTAACAATACTCCATGGTTTGATGCAGAACTTGATAGGTTGATTAAAAAACGAAATAGCATATTTAAACTTTGGAAACGAAATCAAGGAAGTATTCCTTTGACAACAGAAAAAAAATAAAGCTCGTAATACTGTCACCAACTATAGAAGATATATTAAAACTAAGTATTATACGAATTTGCTTAATGAAAACATGAATAAGCCACAACGAACATGGAAAACAATTAACTCCATTATATCAAATAGCTCCCGAAACTCAACAATAGCTTGTAAATTGCTAGTCATAAATGACGAAGAAGTAAAAGAACCAAAGGAGATTGCAACCGCTTTCAACACATATTTTCTCTCAGTTGGGGAGAGTCTTGCATCAGTCATAAAAACTTCAAAAACTGATTTAAATACCATCTACACGGCACCTCAAGCAAAACAATCTTTTAACATGATCAGGACAAATAAAACGGAAATCTTACGGATCATATCCAACCTCAAATCTAAAGCGGCAGCTGGTTCCGATGGTGTAACCTCTCTCCTTCTCAAAACTGCAAGGAGGAACTGGTGGATGACCTCGTATTCTTAATAAATCTCTCTCTGTCAAAAGGTATCTTTCCAGACAAACTAAAAGTTGCAAAAAATTATTCCTATACATAAAGACGAATGTAAAAAAATGTCCAAAATTATCGTCCAATCTCTATACTTCCAGCTATCTTCAAAATTTTTGAATGTGTCATCAAAGAAAGACTATTGAAATATCTCGAACAAAACAAAATTCTCACCTCAAAACAATACGGTTTCAGACGACGATCTAACACTAAATGTGCAGCTTTCGATTTCATATCAAATCTGCAGAAACATATTGACCATGGAGATTTTACAGCGGCAATATTTATTGATCTAAAGAAGGCGTTTGACAAGGTGGACCATAACGTATTGATCGAAAAACTGAAACATTTGGGTATTGTTGGTACTCCTCTGGAACTTTTCAGATCTTACCTATCAAATCGCTTTTCGGCAGTAGAACTGGGTGGAGAAATGAGTGAATTGGGTGAAATAACATGTGGAGTGCCGCAGGGATCAATTCTTGGACCGTTGCTATTTCTAATATATGTTAATGACATAACAAAGTGGGGCATTAAAGGAACCCTTCAACTTTATGCGGACGATACTGTAATTTTTTATAACAAAAAAAACCTAGCGGAACTCGAAATGGAAATGAATGCCGATGTTTCCCATCTCACAACCTGGTTGAGAATAAATAAACTGACCCTTAACGTAAAAAAAACGCATTATTTACTATTCGGCAACAAGAAAAATTCCAGCCTCGATATCAAAATTGGTGACAATTGCCTCGAAAAGAAAACGACAACAAAATATTTGGGCCTTATAGTAGATTCTCAACTCGTGGGATCTCCACATAAATCATGTAAAGGAGAAAATTACCCCCATAACTGGTGTGCTATATAGACTTCAAGGATTACTACCCATTCCGCTACTAACTGCAGTATATTACGCCATGGTACATTCACACATTTCCTATCTCTGCTGTATCTGGGGCTTTGCCTCGAAGAAATTGATTGCTGATCTGCAGGTGGTTCAAAACCGAGCCCTCAGAAATGTTTTTGGACTTCCATGGGACACTCATGTCAGGGACATCTACTCAGTTTCCGGTATCCTTCCAATCACGATCCTTCCTAAGTATGAAATCACCAGCACCATCCTACAAATTACTCAACAATCAACTCACACTAACGTCAAGCCACTTTACAATCAAGACATCCACAACCACAATACTCGAAATAACAATAAAATCCGCATTCCTCAAACACACACTACAAAATATGGAATAAAATCTTAAACTACATTGCCTACACACTTTATAATTCGCTTCCAGATATGTACAAAACCATCCAGAAAAATAAAAAATCCCAAAATGATGGTATAAAGGAATACTTTTTAAGGATATTTAAAAATGAAAATCAGTAAATCCATATTTGTATATTTTGTTGTTCCCTTATATGTTTTCTCTTGTGTGTTGTTCTATTTAACTTGGCCTTATAAAATTATTTCTGTCTGTATGTGAAACTTCTTTTTTTGATATTTTGCTGTCAATGTAAAATTGTATGTACTATCTCCTACTTATGTATTGTAAATTCCTCCCGTCCTAAAATGAGTTTTGAAACTCATCGGGATTGCTTTAGCAAGAAATAAATATATAAAAAAAAAGAATATTAACGTTTTCTGATGTATATTGCAACCACTGAAGACATTTACCGATATACGTGTGTTGTGGGCGTGCCTGTTTGCCTAAAGTAAATTCAGTTTTACTTAGGCAATATAAGCTATCTTTTAAATAGGCGTAGACAACACTTTTTGAGATTATTTGTTCAGTGTTGAAACAATTACGTTGAAATTTGATTAGAATAAAACTTTTTTCTTCTTTTTTTTCCAACAGTTTTTAAAATAAAGTAGAAAATAAATTATATACATTTTTTAACATGCATTGTTGAAATTACAATAGTAAGAAATGGGAACCCACATAGGCGTTGCCTGTGTGTGGGTACTATGACTAATTTAAGTAAATAAGAGCACTAGAATATTAATTGTTTTAAGTATTGTAATAACAAGAAAGTAAAATATTTCATGGAAATTTTAGTATTAAGTAAGCAGAATTTTGTTATTTAATTTAATGGAAATTTAAAATTTATAGTATAAGTAAGCAGAATTTATTATATATAATTAGTAAATGTTGAAGTTATAGTTAAAGTAAGCAGAAAGAAATAACAAAGATAATTTTAAGCCATAATTTTACTTCTTTTACGTAGAAAGATAATTTATTTGTCGTTTGAATTTCTTTTGGTAAAAGGTTGAATGTACGAGGACCAATAAAACAGCTGTATGTTTGCATTAATTTAGTGTACGATTGAGTAGAATAAAACACGCTATTAGCCCTTTTAATAATACGATTTTCATTATTTTCGAATTTATTTTTATTTTTAAAGACATATTTCAAGGTTTGTAAATAAAATTAGTTTACAGATTTTGAATAACTTATATTCTTTGTATACGCCAGTTAAAATGCTTTATTTTTCTTATATATAACTTTTATAATATGTTTTTGAGAAATTTGTACAGGTTTAATAAATGCATCAAGGGCACCTCCCTATCCTATTATACCGTAAATGATGGGTGATTGCACTAGGGAAAAGTAAATTATTTTCAAATTGTCAATATTGAGAATTTAATTAGGTCTATAGAAAATAAATGTAAGGTATTTTAATTTTCAAATAGTTTTATTGATCTGAGTTTGCCAATTTATATTTTCAACTAGAATGAGTTCACTGCACAGTGTGCATGTTACTTGATTGCAATTAGTATTGTATCCTGATTTTTAGATTATTGACATGTTTATTTTTAAAGTTTTTATAAAAGATTAATTAAATTTTTTTACTGTAATTTAACTACAGATTGTTAAATTTTAGCCATTTTCAGACAAATGCGGTACACTCAGAATGTCAATTTACTATTATTTCTGTGTCATCAGCGTAAGAAACAATTTTTCCAGATAGTGCAAAATTAGATAAATCATTTATATAGATTAAAAACAAGATTGGCCCAAGTACAGTTCCCTGGGGTACACCATTTTTAATCTGTGATTCAGAACTATAAATATTCTAAATTTTTGTTTTTTGCATTTGAAGGTGAGAATTTTTAGTGTCTATTTTGTGAAACCTAAAAGAGATAATTTTTGAATGAGTAAAATGTGGTTTACGGTATTGAAAGCTTTTCTTAAATCTAAGAATATGGCTATCAACGTTTTTTTATTATCTGTAGACGTGTATATGTTTTTTTTATCAAATGGTATATTGCATCTTTAGTGCTTAGTTCTTTTCAGAAACCGTACTAATTTTGAGATAGAACATTGTATTTTTCTAGATGTTTCATTACTCTACTTTTAATACATTTTTTCAAATACTTTTGAGAGGTTTGGAACTAAGGAGATAGGTTTATAATTATCTACTTTATGTTTTTCACCAGATTTGTGAATTGGAATTATAGTGAAGATTTTAATTGTCCTGGAAAATATCGCTCTTCAAAAGAAAGGTTAAAAATATGTTTGCAAAAGAATTAAAATATTCTGTTTTTTTAATCTATTGCTCGATATATCACCTGTTCCCCTAGAATTTGACGATTTAAGATGATCAATGCGTTTTTCAATTTTCTTTGTTGTGGCAGGTGAAAAATGTTTAATATAGTTATTTGAATCTATTTGCAATGTTGTGTTTATATAAGCATTGTTTCATTATTACCAGATAATTCTATAATTTTATCTAATCTATCTGTAAAGAAATTATTAAAATTTTCAGCAATATAAGGTTTGTCATTTATCAATATTTTTTTTTTCATCTCCTTTAAAACAGTTGAGGCAGTTGAGGGTATGGATTTTTTGTTAGAAATTTCATTTATAATATTCTAAGTTTTTTAAATAATTTTTAGCATTTTGAATTTCATCAGAGTAGTATTTCTTTTTACAAATTCTTATTAGTCTCTTAAGTAGATTTGTATACGTCAAATATTTTGTTATCAAAAAGGAAGTTGTTCTGATGTTATTCATTTGGTATATTTAATAAAATTTTAGTATTTCTTTTAATAATTTATCTCTCTTATACGAGTATTTAGAAATTTCATTTGGGCTGAGCTCACCCTAATTTTTAAGCATTGTATTTCAGAAGGAGCGGTTCATTTCTGCTGCCTAGTTAAAAAAATGTGATTGCTTCTCAAATTTTTATCTAAGTTTACACATAGATTCTTTGTGAATGAAGAAAAATGATAAATTTTACGGGGTTTAAAGAAAAATTTTTTAAGGATAGTTTACCGGGCGATTAATGCATAATATCCACTACATAATGAAAATGTTTGGTTATCGTGTGATGCTTATGATTGTAATATAACATTTATTAAAACGGTAAGGAAAATTATTTATTTACTACTCAGTATGTTCACACAACCAAAATAATAAAACACATTTAAATAAATCAATTAAGTATACATGTCATTTAAATACGAGGAAAACACATTGTTAATGTAAAAACCCAACAGAAAAGAGAATTTGAATTATTTTCTAACTAAATCGGCTTTACCGATAATAAATCATTATTTTTAAAAACCCGTCCAAATTAGAATTTCTTGGGAGTAAATAAAATCGTACGAATAACTCATCGCAATGTGGATTAACCACAGTTAAAAATGGCATTGAACGTAGAAACAGCTGTCACAATAATGAAAACTAAAATTCTATCAGAACTTGACATTATTAAATTTGATTTAAATTAAATTAAAAAAAGGTTTATGTATATTTATTTTATCATTACCTATTTTACTCTGAAGGGACTGTTGTGTCGAAACTGGACGTGGAAAGTGTAAAATTTAAAAAAGTGATATAACACTAAGATTTAAGCATCATTGAAAAATTACAATTTTCAAAAATACGATAAATACCAAATGTAATCATTTTTCCATGAAGCAGCATGTAATTTAAAAGCTATCGCCGTAACTTTTCACAAGTAAAAGTTAGTTCTAATACGATATTCGAATAGACTGCTAACACTCTAGATTAGTCCGAAAGTTATTAAAGTTTGTATATTTGAAAACACGGAGTAATTAGCAAAGTGTGAAATTCGTAATGCAACCTCCGACTGAAACTCCATTCCAGTTCGCACCGGATTTTTAACTCCCCAAGTTTCCAGTGGACAAAGTGATCATGAGATTAGAATACGGGCAAGAAAACTAATTAAAATTTAGAAAAAAATGTACTGCACCTCTGAGGTTGGATGAACCAGCGGTTTTCATAATTTTCTTAATGATAACTGCTAGTTCTGATTAAGCTGCAAACCTAACGGATAGCTTATTAGACTTTTAGTTAATTAAATGACTGAAATAGATTCATTACAACGTTTTTACCACATAAGGAGCAAATATTAGAGAAACAAATACCTATGAGATCACAGAGAAGAGAATTAACAGAGGTGCTGTTATTGGTGAGGGGAAGAAGAGAAATTTAGCGGGGTAAGGGGTGAGTCTGGAGCCGCGTCCCTTTCAGTGATTTTCCAATAAACTAATCCCGACATTTTGCAGAAGACTCGCATTGCACCTCAAAGAATTTATATTTACTCTTTGAAAGCAAAACTGCTAATAATCAACTCGTCCTTTTTACAATTGTGTGGATTTTATCGCCAATATCCTTCCCGTAGCTGTCCTGCCAACATCCAAAATTAACCCAAACTGCCAATTTACGTGAAAAAGCAATAAATAAAAAATGTTCGGCTTGTTTATATAAACAGAACATTTTATTTTGACCCTTTAAGAAATGTTTATTAATTCAAGCAACGGTTCAATTCCGAATTGTGGTCTTTCACCGGGGTGATACTGACAGTATCTTCCACTTTGGAATGTGCCTCAAATTTTTTGTCTATGCAGATCTATGTTTTATCTGTGGTCATTACCGTAGGACCACTTCCTATACGAATGTCAACCTGTGACTGTCAATAAATAACCTCTCCAGCAAACATAATACTTTATTCATTATAACAAACATTAAATGGTGTCAGAAGTGAAATTAAACAAATAATAAAATTAAAGGTGTCTAGTGAAATAAAATTCATTCCAAAACCAATCAAGATTACCAAAATAAATGATTATTAAAATAATATAAAAATGGCGAGTATTACCGTATGTCCGCCAATGATCGTGTCAGGTAATATGACGAATAACTGAACAAAGTGGATAGCAAGATTTGAATTATTTCTTCAAGCAACCAACCAAGATGTTGCACCAGACTCTAAAAAAGTGGCTATACTTTTATTTATGGTGGGCGAAAATGGTATAGAAATTTTTAATACCTGGGAAGAAATGGATAAAAAATCTACAAAATATGCAGCGGTAAAAATTTCATGATTATTTTATGCCAAAGAAAAATATAACAATGAAAAGATATAATTTTTTTTCAACCAAACAAAAAGAAAATTAATCTTTTCAAGATTTTCTAACGTCACTAAAAACAAGAATCGGAGCATGTGAATTTAATATTTTAAAATATGATATTTTAAAGGACATATTTATAATAAACATGCACAAGAAACACTATAGAATCATAGAAAATCTTCTTCAACAAACAAATATGGGTACAGAAAAAGCTTTGAGTATTGCTCAAAATATGGTATGATACAAGAAACTATAATGGAATTGCAACAAGAAATAAAAAAATGATATCCACATAAACAAAATTCACAGCCAAAATGATAAATGGAGAAATCCGTCACAAAATCAAAATAGAAGTTATAATCCAGTTGGAATCGGAGAGGATATGTCAAGGAAATTGTCGCAGAGAAGGCAATCACCACAGGGAAGTCATTCGCAACAGAGAAGTTATTTAAGAGAACAATCATCCTGTGGTAGATGCGGAGAAATTCATCACACAAAATGTCCAGCATTGAAAGTTAAGTGTCATTTGTGTCATTCTTTTGGACATTTTTCAAAAATTTGTTATAGTAAAATTGCCAAAAAGAAAGTCGGAATGTTATCTTCCATAGATAATAATCCTATTCAAACTGACAACTCGCTTTTTTTAACTTGTGCTCTTTATACTAAGGATGATAGAAATGTTTAAGTGATTTTCTTATATACAGATTTTTGTCAATTTAAACCAGATAGGTCAGATAATCATTGTCAAAGCACTTGTCAAATCCAATCAGATTTAAGAAAACAAAATAATGATTGTCACATGTCAAAAATAAATATTCCTGTCAATGATTTAGAAATCAAGTCAAATGTTCAACACACGAACAAGGAATTATTTATTAGTCATATTGATATTCAAAATATCAATAATTCGCACAATCCAAATTGGCAAATTGAATTAACAATTAACAATAATAAATTTAATGCTATAATTGATACAGGGGCAATGGTAAATATTATTTCACTAGATAATTTTAATAAATTAAAAATGCCACTGTCATTGTTAAAAAACTCAAATGCAAAAGTGACAGCATTTGGAGGATTCAATATACCTATAATTGGAGAATGTAATTTAAAATGTCATTACAATGTAAACAAATGTCAAACAATAACATTTATAATATGTAAATTTAAATGTCAAACTATTCTAGGTTTAAACATATGTGAAGAAATGGGTCTAATTAAAAAAATATATCAGAATTCTTTTGTCAATTGTATAAATAATGAAGATAAATTAACACAATACAATGATGTGTTTCGGGAACTTGGATGTATACCAGATACATGTCATCTGTCAGTGGATCCGAACGCAATTCCAACAGTAGATGCACAACGTAGAGTACCGTTCAAACTCATGGACAGACAAAGGAGGCACAAGATGGAATGTTTTGCGGTTCCATCTACCTCAAGTCAAGTAACAACCATATCAGGAAGAGTCGGGAGGATTCAATATGTTTATATCATATTATAATGTTGTTTATGTACATGGATATAAATGCATAGTTTTGCAAGAAATATTGTTTACAGTTTATTTAAGTAATTCCATTCATATCTAAGTTTTCAGTCTTAAGCAAAACTGTTTGTTATTAATATTTATTATGATTCATGTATAACGAAAGTCAGAATTTAAAAAAAAAGCTAAGCTATGTATACATTTATTTAAAGAAAAGAAAAATGCAAATGCAAAAAGTGTAAAAATATTTATGTATGCATATATAAATATTTCTTTATAAAAAAAGGGAGATGTTGTGTACGCAGATCTATGTTTTGTCTGTGGTCATTTCCGTAGGACCACTTCCTATAGGAATGTCAACCTGTGACTGTCAATAAACAACCTTTCCAACAAACATAATGTTCTATTCAATATGACAACATTAAAAATTGTTGCGCAATAATTAAATTAAATTTATTTTCGCACACCATGAATTGAAGCCGTTTATTTTTAAATAACAACAGTAATAAAGATTTAATAAAATGTAATCAAAAATATTAAATATGTGATATGGAAAGATAAACTTTGTTTTCTATTACCATCAGCATTTGTTTAAAGAAACATTAATAATTATTGTGAAATGTCGATATTTAAACATATTGACGTCAAATCACTCACTTTAACTATGGCGGCCATTGTACGACGACGCTAGCGTACGTCAATAAAAAAACTTTAAAAAATCATTAATAATTGATTTCGTAATCTAATTTAGTACTAATTGATGAAATGATATTAAATTTATTTTGAAATGTACCCTGCCGGTCGTATTTTTGATTAAGTAAAAATGACGCCCGAAAAAGCATCATCAGCCGTCAGTTGGGTGCCCCCCCTGTGCATATCTCTTTATGTTCCATGATCTGGGGGTATGATAGTTCTACGGATTAAAAGGAATAAAAAGCGCAGATTACAGAAGTTACATGGCTCGGATAAAGAAGGTGAACCGCAGGCGATACATTTTTTTCGTTTGAGACTAATATAATAAGAGAGTTGGTATAGTTTTGCGTACTGTTACACAAGATGTTCCGCAAATGAAATTTGCAGTAACTTTGTACGAAAATGAAATATTATCACACAGAAAGAAATTCGAACATTTTCTTCTCAAAAAAACCCTCGAGAATACACAGTCAATCAGTTTTTAAGTCATGTAAAATATTCATTTCATAAAATAAATTAAACATCCTCGCAAAAACCATATGTTATATTCGTATCAGAAACACAAACTGCTACTAAATATATAAGAATTAAAAGAATAATTAACCATAAATGTTGAAAACTAAAAGGCAGCAAAACATAAAAATTACAAGAGATTTTACGAATCATATTATATTCAGTTCTTCGATTTTTACCCATGTACAAAATTAGCGTCAATTATTTTTTAAACATAATTACTAAGAGGTTAAAAATTTAAAACAGTGAAAAAATTAAAATCAGTCAATATTATAGTCGAATAATATATATAAAAAGACAACAAATTTTTTAGTATGTACTTAGTGAATTCCAAGAATTTCTATCCGTTCATTTACCCATCCTTTGTAGGTTTCGCTATCGATGTTGTTCTGTCTCATTTGCAAAATCGTATGGATCTTTGTAAATATGTGTATTTCCTTTGGCTTCCTTTCG
>JAHDVE020000280.1:0-51677 GCA_022606495.2 Halesus radiatus | reverse complement strand
ATTGTTCAGATATAGTCGGTAAACTATATAATCATCCACAGCCAGTTCAAGCAAAATTATGATAATATTGCGAATGGCGTCTCTCTTGTTTTATTTCTTAACTAACTAACTAACCATCACGCCGTTTCCCCGCAGGGGTGGGCAGAGAGGACGGACCGCCAAACAACTCGATCTTGGCATACACTTCTTGCTTCATTCACTTTCATACAACGTCTCATACATTCTCTTCTATTATTCCGACTTCTGACATGGCCCGTGGATCGTGCCATGTCTTCCTCGGATGTCCCCGGCTTCTTCTTCCATTCACATTCGCGTCATACATTCTTCTTACACTCCTTTCTTCGTTCATTCGCTCCACATGCCCAAACCATCTAAGCGTCCCTTTCTTAATCTTACTCATCACGCTTACATCAGCCTTGTATTATTTCTTAACCAGCAAAAACGATTGAGAACAGTTTGCTCCACTGGCGTCATGAAATTTGCAAATATCGTTTCTGCCTGTAATTTCTATTAAATCAATACCACTATTATTACTTACAATATTCTTTTGAATTCGTGGTATTTAAAAACGATAATAATTTCAAATGCCTGGCAATTCAAATCTAGTCACTTCACATAACCAAGGCCATTTTGTACCGTCATGAACTTGCACAAGAAGAATATTTTATGTATTTAATATATTCACACATAGCACGATAGTCAGTTTTCGTACCCGGGTTCGCCCGTAATTTTTTTAAAGCCATATCGTCGTATCCTTCAACACGTGATCGCAGACAATGTTCTTCGATGGATTATTTTCAGAACATCGATTCTCGAGACACAGCAATACCCTCCGAGCGAAAACTGAACATTGTTTGAAAATGAGATATGTTAATACGGAAGAGTGGGCGATCGTTTTAAAAATATTTAATAAAACACGACATATTAAGAATAGAGCAAAATCTCAAGACTACTGACTTAAGTAGCATTTAAAGAAAAGCAGTGATTTTTTTTTCATATCTAGAACAAGGTAAATAACAGAACCACAGGTGTTATTCATATTTTTCGTGACATACTTAACCGCCCTATGCCTATTAACGTACGTGATACGCAAACTTTAATTGTACCATTCTGCGCTATCCCGTATCACGTACGCGCTAGTGAAAAAAATAATCTACTACAAACCGTAATGACCACGCGCGCGACCCAACAACACGGTACATCAAGTCTAAACAAGTAGTTCTTCAAGGACAGTCGAAGCGTGCGGTCTCGCTTGGTTGACAGAATATTATCAGGTATGAGTATGACTAACATTGTATTCATAACCACATCATAAAAAAGTGATTATTTTTCAGAAAATTACCTGAAAGTAAGGCGTTTACTGATTTTTTTTCTATCGATGGGCTTTCATATAATTAATTACCTTTTCAACTAGACATCTGAATAGAGAAAAACTTAAAAAATAATATCTTTTTTAAATGTTGAAAAATTTCAAGCTTTAAAGGAAAGTGTTTGTGATGGAAACCAGCTTATAAAAATAGCGTTGAACTAAAAAAAAATGTAGCAGAACGGTCTCTACAATATATCATCACTAATAGTGTTTTTAGAAAGATTTTTTGTGGTACAGACAAATTATCCAACTTGAAATTATAGTATGCGTGCTAAATGTTGAATAAATGTGTAATCTTATCTCAATGCCGCAAATGAAATCGACTAGACAGAAAAAATTACAAACCGGCGTAAACCAGAAATATGTAGGTATGCCGGGTAACAATGTTTTATCTTCAGAATATGACAATATTTGATAAAAGAATTAAAAAATGTCAAGACAAGAGAAAACCTTGAGATTAAAAAAAATTGTGCGGGTACAGTGGGCTCGGTTACGACGAATGGCACATTTCGTGTAAAGTGGAGTTGCCACCGATTATTGCATGAACAACGCGTTTGAACAGCACATTTTGCGTAAATTGGAGTTACCTAACAACGACTAATGGAATAGTTTGCGTAAATTGGAGTCACTCCATCGCCAATTGCACGAACAACGACGAATGGCACATTTTGGGTAATTGTATGTATAACAACTGAACTAACAAGCGACTAACGGCACATAATGCGTAAATTTGAGTTTTTTATAGGATATCCAAAAAAAACTATTCCACAATATGGAACAAACAATATGGCGTCTGGTCTTATTTTTTGACCTGGAAATATGTCTGAAAACGGTTGCATTCGAACACATCGCCACCTGAATGCAGAACTATCCTATCTGCAAAATTTTACAGGGGAGTCATTTAAAGCTTTGAATAGAAATGGATGGAAATATGGTCATTCTAGCGAAGATCTTTGTACGCGATAAAATCAGTTGCACAAAGAACACAATGAATGAATAAAAACTAAATTGACTTGAATGCGACCAAATCCATTTTAAACGGTGGACAATACAATGCCTTTTTATGTTCAAAGAAAAATTATTTTTGGAAGTTGGCATGAATCGAACCTCCAGCCTCAGCATCTATATTAGGTTGGCTAACCACTTGGCACGCTGTGGAGGAGTCTAGACGTAGGTTGCCGATTACACGATAAAACTGTGTTGTTGATGTCAAAATCTACGCAATATTTGCAAGATAAAACGCTAATGGAACCACTGACGTCGAACTTTGCTCCGTGAATTGAACCCATTTCAGGTGATAAACATAAAATAAAAAAAGCTTCCAATAACAAAATTACATACTTAGAAAAACATTCATACTTTAATGTAACAATTATTTTACCTTCTCTACGAAAGCTGCGTAGTCTAATTAATCAAACATGCACAAACAATCCTGGGTAAATAATTCCAGTTAATTTTTTACTTTATTTAAATAAAATGCGTTAATATTAAAGGAGAATTAACGCCATCTTTAATGTTGTTAATATCACATTTCATTGCCGGCAACCCGGCCGTTTATTGGCATATAATTTTATACATTTACACGTACTTTACCCGTCTCACTAGACGATGTCTGATCTGAGACGGGTAACAATAAAAGCATAAATATATCGATATACAATTAAAGGATTATGAAGAAAAATGTATAAAAATACATAAAGAAATTCGTAAAACATGTATAAAATAAAAATAAAATAATACAAAATTTAAAAAGTGTATATGCGAAGCTACAAAAATAAAAAAAAGGTTAAAAAGGATTATTTAAAAGTAATTTGGTGATTTTTATATAACCATTTTAGATTGTTTTGCGTTATATGTTGAGAGGTTTCTATTAGGAAGATGTTGAATATGAGAGGTGCGAGGAAGGATTCGTGTTTCTTGGTGAAAGTGGATTTAATATTGGGTACTTAAAAATTATTGCAAGATTTATCTCTTGTGTTTTGTGAGTGAGATATGTAGGAAGGTGCTGATTTTACGCAATTATTATAGATATATTTTTTTAATAAATAACTTTCTTATATGATATGACATTTGTCGGAAGTGGTAACTGCATAAAATAGATTATTAGTTTCTAAGTTTGGGGAATTTCTTTATAAAAAAAAAACCAAAATAAGAACCCAACAACCTATTTAGATATATACAGTTGGCACTTTGTATACAACTATTGTCTAATGTCATATTATAAAAATTGCACATGGCGGCGTCAACTCTCTCTCAATATTTACGGGTATTTATTTGAATAAAGTAAAAAAAATTAAGTGCATTTTTTTGCATTTCCGCACATGCAAATGTTTTTCATTTATTTTTTATGAATTCTAAAGTATTTTTCTTTTTTTTTTCACTCACTGTAAACATTTACCAAATCTTGTCAGTAGGTAGGTACCATAATAAATAAAGGGCCTTCAGGTTAGGGTCTTGCGACATTGAAATTAACCTTACAAAAAAGGTTTCAAAGATGTAGAAATGTTGGCATTGGTTAACAGGCTAATTACATTAATTAAAAATCGAACATTCTGTAGACACTAATATTACGAAACACTCAAATAAAAAACATTACTAAATCGTTTTACGCTAATGAATATTCCTACCTACCTAAGCGACTTGCCTTGTAACATTTAATTTTATATAAAATGATTTAAATATGAAAAAAAATCCTTTTAATGTAATTATATATTGTATATTAAAGGATGCATTTCTCGCACAATTTATGTTGTTAATAAATAAAATGTTTATTATAACAGAATGCTGTATACAGTTTTACAAATAATGGGACACCTATATTGGTCGCCATTTTGGTAGGTGCTATGCAGTTAGAATGTTCAACACTTAACAGCTGATAGAGAAAGTTTTACAAGAATTGAGAAATGCACTCACATAAATATATATATTTTTAAAACAAATAATCATTACGATTAACAGCTTTATCGGGGCATTCTATGACAAACAAACGATTCTAGGAAATATAACCATGAATCATAAAATCATAGCACATGAAACACATGTTAAGGAAAGATTATTGTTGTCGAAAAAATGCGGAGGTAACAAAATGGAGAAATTGAAGCGTTTCGTGGATTTGATAAAACGTGGGTCTGTTGTAAATAAGATTGAAAAAAACTTCAAGGAAATCACACAGTTAACAATATTAGGTTTAATATGAGTTAAGGTATAATAATATTTGATGTTTTACCTGTGAATAGGACAGTCTCAAAGCGAGCAGCGCAACTTGCGAGGTCTTCATATCGCAGTTTGTTGTAGCCGCGTCTAGGCCACCTCCTTCAAAAAGCACAAGAAAACTCTGTTAAATTAATTGTTTAAACAATTGGATACGAGAAATACGTTTTTCTATCAACAAAGCACTAAAATCTGACAAAATAAAAATTGATCAATCGATGGCGCTGTCAAAAGAAGAATCTTTTTGAAAAGGATAATTTAGAAATCGTTTTATTTCAATTTAGATTAGTATGGCTGTTAATTTTGAATTATCAAAGCACATTCAAACTCCGCGGTAGGTTTTGAAATACTAACGCAGCAAAGCACTGAACGAAGATGATTTGATTGCTGCTCCGTATTTTATCTATTTATAGGCGACGAAGTGCAACAATGACATAACCTACAACAGAACGAAAACTTTACAATCAGAACAGACGCCCACTGATGGACTAAATACGCAAATAACTTTTGATATATCGTAGATCAACGGATATTAATTGTTTAGTAATTATCGGTTATTCTAAACTTTGGTTTATTTGTAAAACTAGAGGAATTTAATATCACATTCAGAAGAACAGCACCCACCTTCACGGAAGAAATAAAATTAAAAGATGCGGTGTTGCCGCCTAGCGGGAAATATGGGCCCCAAAGAATATTATATAAAGCTATATGCGAAGTTATGACTGTGAAGGTCACACATGTATTTTTTGAAACTGGAACTACTGAGATCCTGAGAACTGTTATTTACGCCTTAAAAACATAACTAAATAATTTTGACAACCAGCAGGATTTTTTTTAATTCTTCACATTTACATATTGTGAAAAGGTGACGGGATCATGTCAAGAGTCAAAATAACAGAAGAGTATTATGAGCCATGAGACGATGCATGAATATGAAAGAAGCAAGGTGCACGTTCCATTGCACCGTTGTGTGGGTGATCCAACCTATCTGTTTACCCCTCCAGAAAAAACGTAGTGACCGTGATGGTTAGTTAGTTAGACAAGTGACGGACTTCATAGACCGATCACACAAGTAAAGGAGTAAAAGCTACTGTTATGAGCTACTATGGGCAATGGGCTCGATGGATCCTTTTTGCAATATTGTTATAAGAAAAACTTAATTTGAAAATGAATCTGTCGTTTTCAATTTCATCATAGGAGATAAATTTGTAGCGATATACCTAAACGAGTCTCTCTACAAATCGAAAAGTAAATAAATACGATGAGAGAACTTCTAGCGAAGAAAAATATCACTACCGTCGAGTCCCTGAAAAAATTAACAAAATATTGAAAATTTAGTTCTGTTGAGTTTATTGTGTCGGCAGAGTATAGTATTATAAACAGCTGATCCTGGCAGTGACATCCATCTGGTATATCTATGGTGACATCTGTGTCTTTAAAAATATAGGTAAACGAAGTGTAATACGCACTCACAGATGGCGCTAATTTAAAAAAACACTTAGCAAGTACTGCTTCATTGAAATGAATTATTTGTTGGCCGGTGAACACACGGAATATGATATGTTCGTATTCAGTATGTACACCCGCCAATAAATAATTCATCTCAATATTTAAAAACATTACATCCTAGAAGTGTTTTTTTTTTTCTAAAATATTAACTTAACATCATCTGTGAATGTGTATCACGTGTCGTTTACAGTATCGTAAAATCATATTTAATCGCAAAACAGGTAAAATAATAATATTTAGAATTTTACATTTATATTATTACTGACTATTATTAAGGCTGAGGAAGTGGTGGACAGACTGCGCGGAGGAGGATTGGAGCTGGACAGGAAAGACTGAGGACTGGAGGCGAATGGACCGAGGAGAGGGACTGCTGTCAGTGGAGACCATGAAGGAGGCCAATTAAATCAAAATAAAGATAAGAAAGTAGAAATGACAAGTCAAAACCACATAACAATCGTAATATTTCTTTACTTGCTGATAGAAAAAAATCTTTTTTTTTTAATATGAATACCGCATGAGAGTCCGTACTGCTCCAAACCGTCTGGAGACTATGGCATCCCCAATTGGGGAATGTTGTGAGGCTGAAGGTATTGGGGAGGGGAAGGGTAAAGGGAAGAGGAAGGTGGGGAAATACCTGGCTATTCAGATCTGGTCACCAAACACGGGTAAAAGCTATTTTAAGCAACGTTTCAATTCTGAATGGTGGTCTTTTGCCATTATTTTTAAATAAATTAATTGTGAAACAGCACAAATTAATTAATTAAAATTTTCTTGCGCACGTAGGGATTTGAACCCGCGACCTACGGATTCGTAGTCGAGAGCCTTACCCCTCGACTATGGAGGCTGTTTGGGCTTGAATCAAACAAATTATGGTTTTGCCTTGAGTTGAACAGTCTACACAATCTGGACAATAGTGAATAGTATCCATAATTAGTTTAGTGTTGATTGGAGAAGAGCGGTTCATTATTTCTGAGTCTACGGGAGAGGACATTGAAAGGGATGAGTTGTACTGGGTGAATCAATAATCCAATTAATAATTTTAAAGAAACAGATGAGATAGAATTTGTTCCTATTGTCTTCTAAAGGAGAAGGTTTAAAGTGGAGATTCCCAATACGGGCGATATCACCCCGCAAGGGGGCATTGGAGAGATCCAAGTTCAATTAATTCAATTTATTATGGTGGTGGCCTCAAGGGTAAAGGGTAATAAAAATATTTTGAATAAATTTTTATTATGAATTTAAATTTGTCATACGTACTTTGAATGAATCGTGCAACAAAATTAACTGTTCAATTATTCTATCGATTTATAGATAGATTAATAGTTTTTTGTCATTTTCTCTACGGTATTATAATACCTAACCGGGTTTCTCGGGTCATGTTGTCAGGTGAACAATAATGTAAATACTGCATAATTTAATATGTGAAATACGCACATACATTTTTATCAAGAGCAAAAAGCCATGATGATGGAGAACAGGGGTGATGAAAATATTGTGTCAGGATATAGAGTCGACTGTGGAAATGAGATTTAATATTATTATTATTTAGATTTCATTGCATTGTCACGTAAGAAGAAACATGGGAGGGGGAGGGGGCGCTGATGAAAAATATTGTCTAAAAAAGGGCAGTGAGACAAATAAGGTTGGGAATCCGAATGACAAATCAGGTTCTGCTAGTGAGGTGGTCACAACACATGTAACACTCCATTCACAGTATCACCTCTTCAAACCTACCGTACACTCCACATTATAAAACACCATACAAAGCACCTTTATTATACTTAAAAAAATAAAAATAAAATTATGTAAAATGGTACTGTACGATATATAGATATAAATAAATAAAATATCTTATACAGAGTGAGTTTAATTTTATCATACGAGTATTTTCCTCTTTCAAGTCCCAACCTCCAAGCAACCCCTCTTAAGAACCAATGTTGAACGGATCCAATATGACGAATACGAACAGCACAATAAGGAGAGCAAACGACACGGGCATATTCAAGATGGGAGCGAACCATGGAGCTGTATAAAGTTCTAAGGGTATTTATATTTTTGAAGTCAGAAGTAATTCTAGTGATGTAAAAACATGACGATTTTGATAAAACTTACCAGGTGGTACAATATCTTCGGTTCCTGTACAAATTTCAACCATTTCTTCCATGCACTTGGGCTTCCCATTTTTTATATTATATTCTCCAGGCACTTTCATCCATCCATCTATTGTTATTCCCACGCATTCATCAAAAGGATCTCAAAGTAAGTACTCATTATTCAAGGGTAATAATCAATTTATTTTTACATGCAATTAGAAATATCAATTCATAACATAAAATAAATACACAATAGGAATAGAACTTAATACGAAACTTTAATATGGTTGCCTTAAAAGGATGTCTCCTCAAACTATAAAAAAAAACAATGCAAATGTTACATAATAATTGAAAGAAGAGCAAATTAATAAATTAAACAATACATTTATATTATGAAAATTATCAACGTGCAATAAGAAATATGGATTTCCTTTGGTAAAAGCATAACATCAACAAATAAATAAACAGTAAAAATGCAATTTTCAGTCTAGTACTTACTTTATAAATTATCTAGCCAATGGGAATAGAGATGGCTCGTTAAAATTACATAATATTATCCTATTTCCAAACATTATTACCATAATGACTTCACAATGCCTTACATCCAGTAAATCCCTTTTGACATGTCCCACAATGTGGCGCTTAGAGTTTGTAGAACTGTTTCCATGAAATAATGCAATCTGCTTAGTGTGAGTGATGTGAGAATGCACGCAACATTGTTTAGGTTTATCGGTGACTGGTACAAGCTGGTTGGACAGTCGCTGAGATCTGCGATGGCTTTGTTTAGTTTATTCACACTGAGTCGATTGTATCCTTAAGTAGAAACAGTTCTACCAACCCTAAGCTCAACCTTGAGGAACGTCAGAAAGGATTAGCTCGAAGTTTAAATAAATAATAATAATATCATAGAAACATTCGATTCCAAGTGGTATTTATTACCTGCTTTGAAGGCATTGGCCACAAGAAATTATCCTGTAACCTCTGTCACATTATTTTATTTAGCAGGCACATAATATTTCTCTAAGATAGGCCCATATAATATGGTCATAAATCTCCATTATGGGCTTTCTTGGTGTAAAAACAGGCTTACAGCCTCAGTGTGAACTTTCTTCATGCAAAAAAGGCTTATAGCCTCAGTGTGAACCTTCTTAATGTAAAAATGGGCTTATAGCCTCGGTGTGAACATTCTTAATGTAAAAGGGGGCTTATAGGCTCACTGTGAACTTTTTTAATGTAAAAAGGGGCTTATAGCCTCATTTTGAACTTTCTGGTTTTTATCTAGGTATACACTAATATAAATATTGTTATTCTGAAGTAATCTCTCCAAATAAGAACACGGCCAACAAAAACTGCACGATTAGTTAGTTATTTTTAAATTAGTGTATCTCTCCGTTTTTTGCTTAGAGTTAGAAAATATTATTAAAATGGGCTACGTATTCTGGCCACTGAAATCCTGGTGGTAAAATCAAGAACTACAATTTATTTGGTACTGATATTATAAAGAATGCATGTGAACATCCGTATTTCCCGGATTTATTTATTGAACTTAAATGGTTCATTAGCTACATGGTCCTGAAAATTGAAAATATTATATCTGAAGTTATTGATTTCCCCACCAGCGAGCTATCAGTGATGGAAGTATACAGTGCTGTTGGAACAAATTTTCTTATTCTATTAATGAAATAAAGGTAAAAATTATTAAACTGTTGTTAAATCATAAATCACACAAAAATCAAGAAGAAATGGCCGTTTCATAATGGAAGACATACGATACTTTATAACAGCCCTTTCGATAATCAAAAAAGAAACCTTTTGTGTAATACGGTATAACTTCTTCGGGGTTCGTCGAATGAAATAAGTACGTGACCAGTGGATTGTTGTGGAAGTCTCCATCCATAGCGTTAAAAATTCTGTCCAATTTCTTCAAGTAAGAATCTAAATTTTCCTGCGGGATCCAATCTATCAGGTTCTGTCTCGGATCCCAATAGAAGGGAATGCTTCCGTCTCTTAACCTCGTTTGGAGTCTTCTGAGCATGTGCAGATACAAAAAACTGATTCTGTTGTGCGTCCAGAACATGGGTCTCATAAGTTGTATCTCCCACAAAAACAAGGTATTAATGAAGTACGGCTTAATGTGATACATCCGATAAACTTTACATATCTGCCTGACGAAGCGTATCACCAGAGACATGTTCTTATGATAGTGTAGTATCTCTCTTTCTTGTCCGCTGAAAACAACTCGCCAAAACCTTTCGCTGTTTTTGAAGCTTGTGTTGAGATGTTTCTGCGCAATCACGTGCCATTCTCTGCCATGGAAAAGATTGTTGTAAAAATCGGTTCGGGCGGTATGTGGCCATTTTGGATATCTGAATGAAAAGCAAGGGAGCACTTCGATTTTGAAGGATGATTCCTCACCTGAAACTCTTTGGACGTTCAAATAAGTGATGGCCGGATCGGAGCGTTTGACAGAAAGATGGTAACGATTGTCACCGATTGTCAGAATCGGCTCGCCGGCCGGAAGATTTAACTCTGTCAGAACAATATTCATCTTTTCTTCCATCCATTTGCTGATCTTGTTTTGAAGTATGAAGTTTCGTTCATCGAGCCATGTTTCGATTGACTTGAACTTCTCCCAGCTTGGTTGCGTCTTCAGTACATCCAGACCGTGGACTTGTAGTTTGACGTGACCGGCATAATTGCAATGAACGATTCGTACGTCTATTTCTTCGGGTAGTGTTATACAAAATGACATATCGGTTTCAGTGTAGGCATTACCCTTTATTGCAGGCATTAGCAAGTGATCTTTATTCTGCAACTTTTTATTGAATTCATTGAACACCTCGAAAAAAGCACTTTGTGTCATGATTAATATAAAATCTTCCTATAATCTTAAATAAGGATGTTTTTTTGGTATTTTTGTACTTTTAATTGTCTACAAAACTAATAAAACATCACAATACAATATTACTCCCAACAAAAACAAATTCTGTTTGAGAATAATAACTTGAGTTCCAGTAAAATGACTCAGGTGGGTAATTCTCAATTGGGTTTGTTATTGCTGTAATTTTTTTTCAATAATCAGAAATCAATGATAAAAGTTTATAAGGGGACAGTAGTTTCACAAATTAGTTACGATTTCTTCACAAAAACCTAGTAAATTTTTTTGCGCAACATAATACTATTGTCAATCCAATATTAGAACGACCCGCGGACGCGCATGTCTCCGCCCCTTTACCCCGCCACTTTCTCCGTCACTTGTGTAGACGTTAACCCATTCACACCCACTATTTAAATAAATTAATTAATATTATTTAATTTTAATTACCCACCTACAAAATTAATACGATTTACCCATTTACATAATGATGGTGATAGTATTACGTTACATATTGCATTTTATGTGGCATCGGATTCATCAAATCGGCTAAGGAATTAATCTGAAGTTGAAAATATCATCTTTGCCATTTAAAAAAAAAAAACTATTATGACTCAGATGATTCACTCGAAACGTCAAAATCCAATGAATCATCATTATTGTCCTCGAGTTCATCAGCAATATTAAAGACATTCTAAAGTTTTTGTTCGATACCAATTATATGTCGAACAAAATTACCCCAATGCTCTGGCGTAACTTTATCGATTCCCTCTTGCATGAGTGTTCTCAAGTCACTTATCTTGAAGGAGGTATTGTTGACTTTTACGTGGTGTTTTACCATCGACCACACTAATTCGATTGGGTTTAATTCGCAATGATAGGGAGGTAATCGGAGCACAGTTTTGTTTGCTTCGCTCGCAGGGACATCTACCACATACTTGTCATATATCCCCCTGTACGAGCTGGCAACCCGCAACAATTCCGCTTTGATCATTGTCGTGTCAACATTTACTTCCCCTTTTTCTTCAAGCCACTTAATAATGTCACATTTTTCCATTGTTTGGGTAGAGGGTGTGTAATTTGACAGAGTAATATGGGGCATTATCCATTACTATGCAACAATCTTCATCAAGAGATGGCAAAATATTTTTAAACCGCTCCAAAAATGTTTCCCCATTCATTTCTCCGTGAGAATCTGCAGAATCTCGTCTCGATTTAACGGTATTATCAACCCTTTTTTTTATACATCACCTGCATTAATCCAAGTTTCATTGATGTAGTATATCGTACGACCTTCCCTACGGTGTCTCTCGATAGCTCGCTACACCAAAGAATTTAGTATTCACGCTCCGTCAACAAACTGTCACGTTTTCGATTGCAATATTGAAAACCTAATTCTTTTACTATCTTATAGAACGTGTTGTGTTTAAAATTTGGTAAGGAATCATCGTCATTAAATGCCTGCAAAACTTTATTGATTGTCGGATATTGTTTATTAAAATAAAAGGAATGAACTTTTGATCGAATGGCATTTTTATCGAATTCGTAGATTTTGGTAAATATGCTCAGTGGCTGTCTCTTTTTATTTGGTGATTTAACTTCACCGGTTCTGATATATCGTAACAATGTATTTTTTACGGTGTGTACCCCAATACCAGTCTGCTCGGAAATTGAGTGAATGCCACATGTTTGCGACATATTAGGGTCCTCAGATATTAATTTTTGTACATATTTACTATCATCCTGCGTTGAGGTTTGTGTACCACCCATAAAAGAAAATAAAAACTGATCAACACCTACATTCTGTAATGTTACATAGTACAGTATTTACATTCTACATCATTGATTTATAAAAATGCACTATTGCAATTTCAATAGACAGAAATGAAATACATAAATAATGCCTACCTGTCCTCTTTTGTTCTTTAAAATTGGTGATAATGAGCTTGGCTGAATATTCATTTTACCTCACGGTATGAAAGGGTTAATTTTTCAGAAACGCGGGCGCACAGCTAGACAGTCTGCGACGTACTGAATTGAGCGTATTGGCAGAGCGTAGCCGCAAGCCGTGCGCGGGGTGATGCGACGAAGGCGGGAGGGTGGGGTATGCGCAGTACGAACGTAATTTCGAACCACCTTAGGTTGTTCTTATGTTGGACAGACAATAGACTTTCATCTTGGACAGTTTATGACCTTAGAATTAAGTTTAATATTATTATTTTTCTTCTTTTTGTTATGTTTTAGCACTAGTTAAGTATTTATATACATAGGTTGGTTTATGTGTGTTTTATGATGGGATATGTTAAGGTAGATAAGTTATGAGATGTATGTTAACACGTTCATTGCTAACTAAAATTCGTACATATTAATGCCATGCTGAGAACATTTGACTGAAAGGTCGAGCGAACTAAAAGAGTGTTTACATGAGCATAATATTGTATAGACATCATGATTTACTGTTTTTTTTCAGAAAGAAAACGAGAAAGAGGAATGTGTAATGTTTTATTTATTATGGCAAACTAAAGGAGTATTTACATGCGGAAAAATTTCGTATGGACAACATTATCTACTGTTTTTGCTCGTGTAAACGCTGCTTTATGCACGACAATGACAAAACGCTTCTAACGACCGGTATGAATGACGGATCTATTCGAACTGCGAACAGTGACAGTGCCTAGCGCTGAGGCTAGAAAAGGCTCAAAACCACATGGCTGCGTCTGTTTTAGACCGGAAATGGAACAGACGGCGCCACGCGCAAGGCGCGTTGCGCGCATGCCGGTCAAATTACTATCAACGCGTGACGCGCGGTGTCAGCAATGAACGTGTTAAGGTATGATATTTTAAAGTAGGTAAGTTAAATTATGATATGATATGACGTGCTATTTAAGTTATAAGTTAAATAAGATATGTTATACTATACCATATTATGTTACGTTAAGTTATAAGCTATATTACGTTATGTTAAGATATAAGCAATATTATATTATGTTATGGTAAGTTATAAGTTAGATAAGCTATGTTATATTAGGCTATATTAAGTTAAGTTTAGTTATGATATGTTATGGGTAGGTAAGTAGTCCGTGGAAGGGAATGGCCGACACAGGTGTCGATGAGGCTCGCTATCCATCACGCCGCCAAACCCTTCGGTAGCGCGAAGAGGAGGAAGGAACGTGAACAATGTCGAATTGGGACGTGGAATATCAGAGGAGGGATGGAAAGAAAGATTAATGAATTATGTGATACGATGGTAAGGAAAAGTTTGGATGTACCCTGTATAATAGAGAGTATGAGAAAGGGGAGCGGTACGATGCAACATAGTGATACGCTCGTAATCTGGTCTGGGAGACCAGATACGGAGAGGGCGTGTCAAGGAGTTGCAGCGTTACTGTCTCCTAGAATGGTAGAATGTATGTTGCAGCATGAATGTGTAAGTCCGAGAATAATGTGGATCCGATTCAAAATCGGGTTGACAAGAGTGTTTTTAGTAATATGCAATGCTCCTGTACACTCTGAAAGCGATGAAGTGAAATTAGAATTGAAATTAAAACACTTTTGTACTTTCTTCCACTTATTTATTTTCACCAGGACCGGTTTCATCCTACTACGGACATTTTCAGACTGGTAGTTGACATTCTTATGCTACGGTATTTATACAAACTTAGGCAGGGTTACACAACATTGTATCTATATCATGAATGTTTCTATTTTGTTAATTTAAGGTATTGTAAAAAAAAAAAAACAATTTTTTTTTTTTTTTTTATAATAATAATAAAAATTGTTAATTTAAGGCACATATGGGTAACTATAATGTTTAATATTAAAATTATGAATAGTTCACATTATTGTGGAATTCCATGGAATACAATGGAATTCCACCACGAACTAACAGTCCAAAAACTAGACTCATTAAAAACGATGAAGTGAAAGATGATTTTTGGAGTGGTGTGAGCGATGTGATGAGATTAAAAAATATTAATGAAAGGATTACAATGGCAGGGGATTTAAATGGGTGGGTGGGAGTTAGATGGGATGGATTTGAGTCAACCTTAGGTATATTTGGGGATAAAAGAACGAATTATAATGGTAACAGAATGCTTGAAGTATGTTTAGAGTGGAATCTTTTTGTATCGAATACCTTCTTCAATCATAAAGGTATCCACTAATATAGGTGGGAAAGAGGAAATGAAAGGTCAATGATCGATTTTGTGGTAATTGACTCTAGGTTGAGAGCCATCACCGCAGACACAAGAGTTTTCAGAGGGGCTGAGGTAGAAACCGACCATTTTCTGGTTGTGTCGAGAGTAAATCGCTTCCGCGGCTGGCACTCTAAAGTGAAAATGGTGTTGACTCCAACTAGAGTCAGAATAGAAAAACTGCAAAACGATAATGTAAGAAGTAAGTATGAAAATTGTGTAGAGATGAGATTGAATGATAAGGATATGAACGGTCTAAGCATAGACGAAACATGGGATCACATAAAAGTGAGCCTTTGTGAATCTGCTAGAGGTATGTGGGATAAGTACGCAAGGTAGGAAGAAAGGTGATGCATGGTGGGATGATGAGATTAAAGCACTGGTCTCAGAGAAGAAGAAAGCGTGGTTATGTCTGATAGCGACTGTCAGTGCTTTTAGCGGAGAGAGGGATAGAGCGAAAGAAGTTTATAAGGGATGCAAGAAAAGAGTATGTGCTGAAGTGAAAGAACGAAAGAAACGCCTGGAAGAGGAAGAGGGGATCAAAATGACAAACCACTTCCAAGAAAACATTAAACTGTTTTGGAAGGAAGTCAAAAGGTCCCGGAATGGTCCAGAAAGCGGATGTGTGAAAGTGATAAAATCGAAAGATGGAAAAATGCTGATGAATGAAAAAGATATAAAAGAGAGATGGATGAAATACTTTGAAGAGGTCTTCGAAAGCAACCCGAGTGATAGTGATTTCAGTGGCGAGTCAGGTATGACGATGGCGTGAATGTTCCCAAAATCAGCATGGATGAAATTAAGAGATCAATTAAATGTATGAAGAATGGTAAGGCTGTTGGTTTCGATAATATTGCTGCTGAATACTTTAAAGGAGATAGCCGTATAATTCTCACATGGTTATGCAAACTTTTTAACCAGTGTTTAGAGGAGGGTTACACCCCATTAGATTGGAGAAGGGCTGTGATCATGCCTCTATACAAAGGTAAAGGGTCACGCATGGAATGTGGAGATCACAGGGCTATTAGCCTGCTAAGTTCAGTTGGAAAGCTGTATAGTAGGATATTCATTGAAAGGGTACAAATGAAAACAAATGATAAAATATGGGATGTGCAAGGTGCATTTATGAGTGGAAAGGGGTGCATGGATCAGATTTTCTCGTTCCGTATGCTCACAGAGAAATTTCTGGCAAAAAACCAGAAACTTTTCTGTGCTTTTGTAGATCTACAAAAAGCATACGACCGAGTTGACAGAAAAAAGTTATGGAAGGTGTTGTCCAAGTATGGAGTGAATACAAATCTTATACAGGCAATCGCATCTCTGTACAAGGGAAGCGTTGCATGTGTTAGGCAAACGGTGATTTTACGGGGTGGTTTGACATCACAAAAGGTGTTAAGCAAGGCTGCGTATGAGTAGTCTGCAAGTATGTTGCCTGTTGTATGCTGATGATGCGGTGCTGATTGCTAATAGTATAGAAGATCTACAGTCCCTCGTATCTAGGATGAACGAAGTATGTATGAAGAATGAGCTGTTACCTGTTGTATGCTGATGATGCGGTGCTGATTGCTAATAGTATAGAAGATCTACAGTCCCTCGTATCTAGGATGAACGAAGTATGTATGAAGAATGAGCTAATGATGAATGTAAGTAAGTCTAAAGTCATGGTGTTTGAAAGAGAGAGTACGAAAACAGTGTGCAATATAGTTGTGAATGATGAATACTTGGAGCAGGTAGACGAGTTTGTGAATTTGGGAAGTATGTTTACGAGAGATGGAAAGACTGATAGGGATATTGAAAGAAGGGTGAATGCAGGAAACTCTATTAACGGAGGACTGAACGCGGTTGGCGCACAAAAAGTTGTCCAAAGAAGCGAAGTTAGCAGTCCACAATGGAGTGCTGATACCAACTCTGATGAATGGCAGTGAGGCATGGAACTGGCAGAGGAAGGATGAAAGTAGACTGAATGCTGTAGAAATGAGATCTCTGAAACGAATGTGTGGTAAAACCATGGATGATCGTGTGAAAAATGTTGAGATTCGTAAAGAATGCAAGGCAGATGTAAGCGTAGTGAGCAAGATTAAGAAAGGGACGCTTAGATGGTTTGGGCATGTAGAGCGAATGAATGAAGAAAGGAGTGTAAGGAGAATAATGACGCGAATGTGAATGGAAGAAGAAGCCGGGGACGTCCAAGGAAGACGTGGCACGATCAAGTGAATCAAATACTTGAGTCGGGCCATGTGAGAAATCGGTTAGTTAGTTTACTTAAGAGGAACGGCTGCACAACCTGTTTCATAAAAAACTTAATTTTGGATTAGAGCCCAAAATACAAATCCAAACTAAATGATATATTTTTTTAAATTAAAGGTTTAGTTAATATCTAGTATGGATGAGAGATATTTTATTTATTTTTGTTTTATGTTATCAAATCCTTAATTAAGTTATGTATGAAACAGGTAGCGCAGCCGTTCCCCTAAATTTATATTATTTGGTACCGGTTTTGACACATTTGTGTCATTCACTAGCGTTCTTAAAACTAACTTAAATTAAACAAGTACAGAAATAATTAGACATTATTAGGTGAGGGTAGTGGGAGTGGTGATTTGGAAGGGGGGGGGGGGGTGGTGGGAGGAGTCAAAATAACAATGAAACATGGTTAACGAAGGTGTTTAAAAGGGTGCTATTATTTTATGTACTAAATTATTATTGTTTTTGTACATTTCTAAAGTTAATGCCCAAGAAATACAAACAATTGAATTATTTTGGAATAATTTTTATATTTTAAATAATCGCAATTGAAATAATTATTACGATTATGATTGTAAATTATTAAAAAATCAATTTTTATTGGAATAAGTTGTCGAAGCTTATAAATCCCATTGTGATATATTTTTTAATCATTTAAGATAATATTAACAAATCTTAAATGAAATATGAAAGAATTGATTAAAAATATATGTATATTACAATGAGGTTTATACAATAACTTATTCCCTATAAAAATTGAATATTAATCCTAGACTTGTAGAAGTCAATGGATGTCCCATATAAATTAAATTTTATGTGCATATCCGAGACACTATCTAGATTGCAAATAAATTCGGGTAGAATTTTGTAGTCAATACAGAAAGATAGCGGCCAAAAAATATATGGGAATTAATTGAAGATGGTACAAACAGTTCTTAAATTGAAGTGTTATATCGATAAATAATAATAATAATGTTTTATTATCTTCTTTTTTTAACAAAATATAAATAATGAGGTGTTTTAAGTGCAGTTAAGTGGTTTCAGTGTTAGTCTGAATTTGGTGTTTACACACTTTGAGCGGGCGGCCGCCACACCGTCACAGGTGCGTGCAGCGGGCAAAAACCAGCCGAAAAAGCGATAAAAAATAATTTTACAAAAATCGCTCTCTCTTCTAAAGCATCCACTATTTTTTTATGCAATTTCGTGTACGCACTTACCATATATGGGTTCAAGGAATACATCCAATTGCTAAGGAATTTTAGTGTTATCTCTCATTCAGGAAATGATTATTGCAATAACATCCTCGGGATTATCTCATTAGAGTAAAGGTCCAATGAATTTATAACAAACATCTATAATAGGTACTCCTATTCCCAGTACCACCAACAAACAATCTATCAAATTTAACACCATCAAATTGCCATTCTACTCACCCATCAAGAATAATCAAATGTGGAAAGATGACGCATATGATTCACTGAATTTGACTTCGCACAAATTAATTATTACGCGCATTGAGCTTCGCAAGAGTATGTGTGTACGTAAAAGAAACGACAGCTTATCTTTTTTTTTTTGTATATGTGTGTGTAGTCTGGAAGGTCTTCAAACGTTTAGATTAAATAGTCTCGCAAAATAATCGGGTAACTTTACCTTTCCCACCTTTAAAGTGGAGCCGGCGTAAAGGGTAAATTTACCCGTCCCGCCGATAAGCACCAGTCGGCCGCGCGGGTAAAAATACCCTTCCCGTTGTGTGTTAATATATTTTCTATTTCAGATCTACCTATGTAACATATCCAGTGTTTTATTTCATTTTTAAATTTATTATGGTTGTTGTGATTTTTAAAGGATAGTGGAATTTTGTTAGAGTTGAGTACGAAAGTTTTTTTGTTCAAATGTTGTGTTTGTGGTTCCTTGTTGGATGTGTTTTTGAATCTGAGATGTAGTGTTTCTAATATGTGATTGTTGTTATTTCTTGTTTTTTGTATTTATGAATGTAAAGTAGCATTGTTTTAGAGTACAATTGTTTTATTGACATAATGTTAAGTTTGCATCAGTACTCGTTCTTAGAGGGACTTTAAGTATAATTTTCATGATGGCTTTTTGTGTTCTAATGAGTAAATTAAAATATTATCATTAGCACTGCACCATTCGATAATACCATATTCTAATAGTGATTAGCAGAGAGCCATTTGATCTTAAGCAAATCTTTTGTACTCAGGCCATTCCTGATTGTTTTAAAAAAGTAAGTTAATATTTTTAATTTTGTTATTTAAATAATTAAGTCAGCCCACTTTAAATAAAAATGGCGGAGAACAATGGGGTGGGATTAGCTCAATGGATAGGAGCGCTGGTCCCGGTTAGACCGAGAGGTCCTGGGTTGAAGTCCCAGATGCATGCCTTTTTATTTTCTGTTCCATATTTCATTTGAGATTTGTTATATTGTCTTTAATGAACGACTGCGTGTCAGAGCTGTAAGATCCTTGGTCTTGGGACCATTTATTACAGGTTCAAATCCCAGAGAAGGCAAAGACAAATGGTTAAAAGCAATGACTAAATATATTCCAAGGTTAAAAATCATATATTTGCACCTTCTTCCAGACTGAAAGTACTCTCAAACTAGGCCAGGGAACATCATCCAGAATGAAAAGGTTTCTCACAACAAGAACTAGATCTGAATATGTACATTCTTCCCAACCTTCCTCTTCCCCTCCCCTACCTTCAACCTCACAATATTCCTGAAGTGCATGGCGTAATATAATCAATAGAATAATATGTATATATGTAGTTAAGTAACATAATATGTACGAGTATGTAGTTAAGTTAAGAAAGTGAAATAAATATGTATTTATTTTACCTTAATAAATTTAAAAAAAATTAACTTTTACTGCGCGGAAATTACTGATCGGATGTGCAAAATTTGTATCTGCTGAACACTGGCGTATCTGATTGTCAATGTCAAAAAATCATTTCTCGGAAGATAAATATTAATATTCACATATTTTATATTTTTCTAAAAGATGTTATTTTATGTATTTATTGTTAATTTCGGTTTTAATTTGACAAAAACAAGTAATTCAGGCGGACCACGCGCAAACTTACCCTCGGCACACTACAGAAGTATTAGACCGCAGGAGATAGGCATTCCACCATCTTTCAATCAGGTACTTACTTACCTACTTCGGTGTTACTGTTAAAAAACGTGAATATTATTTTGTAATACTATTTTAGATAGATTATTTACGGTATTATTTAAAGGATTACAAATATGGAATATTTTATTTGAATTTGATGCTATTCTTGTCTTTTTCTATCGAATGGCTTTTTCACTAGCCCGTAAAAAAGAGGAATGAATTGGATTTAAATGTTATTTACAAGCGTTTAATTTGTGTGATTATATACACAACTATTGGAGGGAAACTTTATTAGCAACATTTTGTGGTTCTACTAGCCAAATTCGCTAGTTTCATAAACAAATATTATTATTAAATAATTTTACCAGTCAACAAAAATACTTTTTAATGCTGGCAATGGCTATAAAATGTCTGTTGGTTGAATATTTAATTGTCTCTGAATGTGTCGTAATGTCCTGTTCTGATTGAGAGTAGGCCGCTCCTCCAGGGTTGGTATGGAATCAACACTGCACATGTTCAGTAAGAATGCGGGCAATGTTGCGCTGCATGGACTCGCACTCGGATCTGCGGATGTCAGTATGTTATTTGTAGCCAGCAAGTTGCCATCGAAGCATGTCATCGAATGGGTCAAGTGACGACAAGGCTGTGGAATTTTATATTTTTTACCTACGATTGAGATAAAACTAGAAGATGTTTTGGGTCCATAAAGTGAATTATTAATTGCTGATTATCTGTAGCAGGAAAGGAATTATTGAAAGATCCTAGGTCCATCTACCCCGAAAGGCAAAAAGAAAATTTGAAGAACTTGTCCAGCTTTTTACTTCTACAAGGCGAAATACAAACATGAAGGAGGGCGTTAGTGCTGAAGAATGATACTAAGGTATGCAATTAATTCAAACTCTCATTAGTTAGATAATTATTATACTTTAATGGTAACATAATCATAAACAATAAAATCAAGTAAGGAATATAGTGAATATGACAAAGGTTCATCAATGTCACATGACGCAGACCCACCAGCTCGTGACAAAAGTGTCATGATGTAGATTCACTGAAACATGATTAAAATCTGATGATGTGGATCCACCGCAACGTGTCGAAAGTCTCATGATGTAGGTCCACCGGAACGTGGTGAAAGTCTCACAATGAAGATCCACCAGAACACGATAAAAGTCTAACGATATAGGTCCACCGGAACGTGATGGAAGTTTCATGATGTAGATCTACCGGAACGTGTTGAAAGCAGAAACCTTTTCGAAAGTCAAGATTCCTTATTACTAAGTGATTATTTTTCCTTTTGTTAAACCAATCAATAATACAAAAAACACTGGCAACCTTCCAGGACGTGGCACAGAAGATGCAACTACAGAACATGCCGTAGATCCATCAATGGATCATGACCATGAACGGAATGTGAAGGAGATTCTTAGAAAGAGAATCATCAATGGCAAGTGAGCAACAACATCCCGTTCGATACCGCCAGTGCTCGATAAAGGCGGTCACAAAAAGAAAAGAGAAAACATTATGATTATTTACGAGATAAATAAAAATAATGAAAAATAAGAAAAAACACATCACAACGACCAGATCTTCTGCTCTGTCCCTGACGTCCATAAAAGTCAAAATTAAATTTTGAAAAATCAGAGACCAGCCTCACTAGCCACTTCATTTGCTTTCGATCAAGCTTTTCAACTGATCCCTCAACATCTTCTCTGTTACGTACCACAATGGTACTATACAGACTCCGAAGAAGAAAATCCATTTTGAACAATCAAAAATGATTTATCATTGGTGAACATCATCAATAAAAAATTCTTCTGAAATTGGTTTTTCTTGTTTGATGTCTTCATAGTAGTATTGTACAGGTTCTGCTTTTATATGTGAAGACGATATTGGAGAAGGAGAACAATCATATTGAGAAGGTTGATCGGAAGCAATCGGAGTGGCCGGTGAGACCGGAGTCTCATTTTTAATTTTGTCGATAAGTTGCAAAGTTTTAATTTTAAAATACCTCATTTGGCCTTCCGTCATGCTTTCGAATTCACCAGTAATGCTTTTGAAAAAATAATCCATCTGGGACAGAGCGGAAGACGGCGATGTCGCAATATGTTTTTCTTTGTTTTTTTGTTTGTTTCGTAAATAATCAATAAATGTTTTGTCAATTTCGGGTATCGGTCTTTTTCTTTTACGGCCGCTTCTTTCGAGCACCGCTGATAATGATAGAGATGTCGAAGCTCCTTCACTATCGACATTGCTCCTGGTAGTTGAAGGTTCTCTCTCTGTCAAATCAACGTCGCACTCTGTTGATGGACTTTTGTCGCATTCCATTGATGGATCTAGGTCATGTTCGGTAGATGTATCTACTGATACACTTTGAGGAAGGTTGTCGGTGTTTTTTGTTTTGTTAAATGGTTTAACAAAGGGTAAAATAAAATTGAGATAATCACCTAAATAATAAGGTTTCTTAGGCTTCAATCCACTGCGAAGAGGTTTCTTGCTTCGAATAAATGTGGATCTAATGTTTCTCCACTTTTCTTTGCAATCGCCAACTGAAAAGAAGATATACATACTTAATTAGAATAAGTTTATAGTAAAATTGTTGTTTTTTTGGTACCTTGCTACCGGCTGGGATTTGCTTCCTCAGCATTCCACTTTGCGAGAGGAGATACTACTATTTCAAACATAATGGCAGAAACAACATCAATGATATGAGATACTCTTTAGGTTGAATATAATAATAATAATACTTGGATGACTTGTATAGCACCGTTTTTGTGAAAAATCACCTCAAGGGCGCTGTAATATATGAAAAGCAATGATTGCAAACTGATTCAAAGAATAGTGGAACATACTAATTATAATTGCTTGAGAGTTATTAACTTTAAAAACCAACGACATTACAAACTTATAGACATCTTATCGTCTAATAAAGTTAACATAAAATGTGGCACGAGTAACAAACACTCTTATGAATCCAGTAAATTCTTAATTCAAACATTGGTTATGTATGACAAAGATAAACATTCAAATAATATGTGTGTGAGTGAAATAGACATAGAACTGTGTGTCGAATACTATATTCTACGTTACGGGTGCATTAGAGATGTAAGGTGACAACATGTTAAATATTTCCAGTTGGGACTCAGTAGAAAAACTCATAATTTTTAAAAAGAAAAACAATTTACATTCACAAAAATATTTGCATATGCGGAAATACTAAATAATGCACTTCATTTTCAACGCATAAATATTGAAGAAGAATTGAGGCCATTTTTAAAGTTAGTATAAAATGACATTTGTCAAAAGTGCCAACTGCATAAAATGGATATTTAAAACATAGTTTGGTAGGTTCATAGTTTTTTTTTAAGAAAGCAAAAACCCAAACTAAGAACCTAGAAACTATTCTTTTATTTCCGTATACAAAAATATTTTTTCTTAATTTTTATGAATCTGAAAGTGTTTTTCTTTTTTTAAAAATGATGAGTTTTTCAACCGAGTCCCAACATAAAACATTTACCGTACAATTTTCCGGTAAAGTTATTTCTGAAAAAAATTTACTTTTCCAGAATCTGAAAAACATTCCGTGGCCGGCGGATTCTGAATTTTATAAACTGGCCGAATGACTTTTTTCCGGTTTTATGATATTTGGGGGCGACAACCGATTTAATGTTGAGATTGGCCCGCTTTCCGATAATGCATGATGCAATTTTTAAGAATTAATTTAAGACGATTGACAATAATTATTATTAGACCTGTGAATTTTTAGTATACTGGTTTGGGAGAACGACCAACCAGGACAGAGGTCCAAAAAGCAGATAATTAACTGAATTAACTAAAAGCAGATAATTAACTGATAAAATCAATACAAATGGTCACCCTAACTAACTAACTAACTAACTAACCATCACGCCGTTTCTCCGCAGGGGTAGGCAGAGAGGACGGACCGCCAAACAACTCGATCTTGGCATACACTTCTTGCTTCATTCACATTCATACAACGCCTCATACATTCTCTTCTGTTATTCCGACTTCTGACATGGCCCGACTCAAGTATTTGATTCACTTGATCGTGCCATGTCTTCCTCGGACGTCCCCGGCTTCTTCTTCCATTCACATTCGCGTCATATATTCTCCTTACACTCCTTTCTTCGTTCATTCGCTCTACATGCCCAAACCATCTAAGCGTCCCTTTCTTAATCTTGCTCACTACGCTTACATCAGCCTTGCATTCTTTACGAATCTCAACATTTTTCACTCGATCATACATGGTTTTACCACACATTCGTCTCAGAAATCTCATTTCTACAGCATTCAGTCTACTTTCATCCTTCCTCTGCCAGTTCCATGCCTCACTACCATACATCAAGGTTGGTACCAGCACTCACTCCATTGTGGACTGCTAATAATGGTCACCCCAGTATATTATTCCTCCAAGCTGACAAATACGGAATGCTGTATGAGACGACCTACTTCCAGTAGGTTTTCCTTCTTGTTGCTACATTCGCTATCTCACTTTCTCCAATGGCATTATAATTTTCTGGAAATAATCGAAATGATTGTATTATTATTGTCATTTGCGTGTATTTATGAATGTAATATTACTTCTTGGTTTTTACTAGCATTTGTCGTGTAATGGAAACACTTTCTGATCACACACGAAGACATTTTGTCACTTATTTATTTAATTTGGTCGGAGATAGTACACGATTATACGCAATGCGTTACAGTTTAATAGTAAATCTGATCTAAATCAATTTTTTTTGTCTACCACTTCTCGAGCTCTACAACATGTCTATGTTCGTTTGTAATGACACTGTTTAAAACGGTTTATTAAGACCTTTCCCTAATGGGATGCTTGACAACAAAAGAGAATATAAAATTACAGGTTGAGCAGAATCGAATGTAGTTTCGGTATGAAACAGAAGTTTCAGGGCTGTCTTCTAGAAGTTTTTCTCATATTCGTTACTGTCACAAACATATCAAAAACTTACTATGTATTTCATAATTTCGTTCGGAAGGCGGTTTACGGTATTCGGCACCTTGAATGTTACAAAGAGTTTAACTTACAAGCGAACTTACTTATATGCGAAATCGCCTAGCCCAACAGTTCGCAAGAACTTAAGTATTTACTTCATAAATCAACTTGCATCACTTCCGTGACAATAAAATCACTGTTTACCTTCATAACATATGAAAAATAAGGATATTGCATACTTGATAATTGTGTTATTACTGCAATTTCACCCCAAGCTTTGTCCGTTGTGGTTTTCATCGAGTATTCGGGTAGCATGAAATTATACAGAAAAGGATGTTTTTTAATTTCCATAATCAAACGGTAATTGATGTCTCGCTCCATAGTGAAAGAAATAAACGAATCTTGGCGGTGACAGCAAGAAAACAAACGCAGAAGCGATAAAGCCGGTAAAGTAAATAATGTAGAGATTCGGGAACATAGAATAAACCATAGATATACCACTCTTCGAGAAGTAGAGATGGCGATATTCCTTTACGGTTACTTTGTCCCGGTGACTTCGGTGTCACTGGAACCGTGAATATTATTGTTCTGGGGAAACGGTTATTTTGGAACTGGCTCCATTTCTAATTTATATCACAAATTAATTCTTGGAATGAATGACAGAATGAATCGGAGAACGAAACCAATAACGAATAATACAACAAGATTAAAAGCTCGCAATGTTTTAAACAAAAATCAATAATTTATTAATGCCAGTGTTCAGAACGAAAGGGAAAAAACCCAGGAATATTTGAAATGTTACTTCTACGGTGATTATGAAAAATATTGTGGTTTTAGGGCCCTCAACCGCGAGTTTATTAGCACATATACATCGAACAATACCAGGATACTTTGTGTCTTGATAAAAAATGACAGTTTTTCAAATTACAAGACTCATTTCGTAAATTATTATGGCCAGAATATGACGGGAAAGTTTTTAAATTGCTTTTATTTATAAAGATGATCACACCAAGAACTAAACCAACCAAGAACTAAACCAATGATGAGCAACCCGCAGCCCAGTTGGCGAAATAAAAATCAACGACATTCATTTATTGGTTTGACATTGGGAATAGAAAAATTTTCACCTGCAGCGCTTTTTTGTACATCAATAATGATCATTCATTTCGGGACGCCAACTTACGCCACGAGTTTACGAGCGGCCCGATGCGCTTTATTGGGAAATGCCTGTAGGTACCTACTTGAATAAAAAAACAACATCGTTCTCCAATAACTGGAATCGCAGTGACGGCCCATTTCCGGTATCAACCATCTCTACCACTTGCCTGTATACACGCCCCGCACTGACCCGTGTGCGGTCCAGTGTTGCAACTCGATTTAATTAAAGGTTGATATCATCCGAAAAAGAGCTAAAATCTTGTAAAAAAAGAGCTAGTGTTACGCAAGCGCGGAAAACCTATCCACTACCTAACTTTCTAATTTTTTGGCAAAATTTTTAACAAAACACTTCAAACGTGTTCACTGATTTTAATATGTGGCCAATCACTGACATAAAAATTGAAGATATGCAATATTGGACACTGCCGTAGTTATTTTAGTGAAACATGTGTAGTCTAGATCAGGGGTTTCTAAACGGTATTTGAAATAAAGCTTTCAAAAAAGGATGAAATTAAAATAAATGATAATTGATAGCAAATGTTATAATATGTAATCTTCAAAAATAACCTATACGGCCCAATATTAAACTGCAACAAGTCAAAATCTGTTGTTTTGAGATAATCAACATTTTGTATATTCGCGTATGTGAAAATATGTTTGCAAAAATGTAAAATTTTATAAGTTCACATTGTTCTTTCTTTTCGAAATTGAATGCATAGGACAATGGTCGGGCACTGAGATTTTTAAAGCGTTAAAGTGGGGCATAGCACAAATAAGGTTGAAAAACACTGAAATAGTTCAAGGCTTTTATCAGTTATTAAAGGGTTATTATTTTTATCATTATTAGTGAAACGGAACTAAACGCGTGGTGAGCTTTCATATCTGAGATATTTAAAAATTCGCCCGCGGCACTTTCCTCGTTTCTTCATTCAATAATCGTTTTTTCTTGAGGGTTAGGGGATGGCGTTGAAGAAAAATATACTTGGAAAATGGGCAGTAGAGCCCAATAAGTTTGGGAAGCATTGATTTAAACAGTTTAAAAACTTGTTCATTAGTTCCACCCACTGACGTCGGAATGAATAGACGTGTCATACCATTTCGACGTTGGAAGCAACCACGTGACAACCTAAATTTGGCACCAGGCGGGTTCACACATTTCTCAAATATGTTACATGACGTCGTCATTCGTGTATTGACTGGTGGAGAGTGATCATTCGAAGATTTTAAGCGATAAAACAATATTTATGGTTTCCTGGGCATTCAAACGTTGTAAACATAGAAATGATAAAGAGAATAATCAAAACTATCGTATTACATTCCACAGATACACGTGTTTTACTGTATTTTACTTATTCAATTATATAATACATTAAGAGTTTTAGTGATACGAAATCGAAGCCGTCCACGCTTCATTTACGTGATTTTGACTGCGGTAAGCTAATTTAAAACACTTGTAAAAAGAGTCAAACTAAATACACAAAAAAATATTTTGTTTTTTAAACAAGCCGAACTTTTTTCTTTTTTTACTTATTGGCGGCTAGTTTGGAATATGTTACCACAGCTACGGGAAAATGGGGAGTTGCCATAAATTTTGCACATTTGCAAAAAGGACGAGTTGATCATTAGTAGATTTGCATTTAAATACTAATACTTTGCGGTTCAATACGAGTTGCCTGGAGACTGTCGGGATGCATTTATTCGCAAATAAAATGACAGTGATCCGCATAAGCCCACCCCTCGCCCCCCTTATTTTGGTTTCTTCCACTTGCGTGCGAAGGCATCTCTAGTAATTACTATGCTCTGTGGTTCCACCTTTAGCCGCCTGCAAAGATAAGCTTATCAAGCTGTAGCGAATCGATCGCTTGACTCCTAATCTTTTGAAAGTCGATCTCTACAAGTATGAGTTGAAGTGCCCCTGATACAGCGGCACCACTTTAGCCCAAAACTTGATAGTGTTGATGTACCCGTATTATTGTGCCAGAGTATAATGAGCCATTGTGTTTCAGATCTTGCAAAGACGTCTGCGGGAATGCCAATTCCGATTTTCGGAGCCATAATGATTTATTTGAACTGCTTTAATTCATTTGTGACTGATAATTGATTGAGTTCTAATTCACAACCGGTCACAATTTCCACCATCGCGTGTGCGAAATTCTTGAAATAAGTGTTTTACCTTAGCAAATTTAAATTGTTTTTTTTTTTAAAATCATTTTGTAATAATCTTGTATTGTTCTTTATGTTTTATTTCCTTTATTTCTTTTTATTATTTAACATCTAAGTGATAATTAAACCAAAAACTATGCATCCCGAGAACATTTTTAAGAGGATTCCACTTGATAAAATTCGAACGAAATCACGTACTCCTTATGCAGGTGGCGAAAAGGTTGAGATTCCCGTTTAACACTTGCCGCATGTTTCGATTTACGCAAAAAAAACATCAAAATGCTTGTTTTATTTTATTTTGTAAAACTCAGGCAAAAGTATTAAAATGTTTTTCGGCCATATTCTAAAAAACATAATTTTCCGCAATGAACAATATGTCAATATCCGAAAAAGGGTTCGTAAGTAGGAGGTTTTTGTACTTTAAACATTTTTTGTAAGTCTGATACGTCATTTTTTTCTACGCTTATAAAAAGACTCACTAAAAAATGCCTCGTTTAACCATAGGCCAAGGTGTGTTATAATTACAGTAATTAATTAAATCGTCTGTGATATTTCTAAGTCATCAAATTTTCAATTAAAAATATATGATTTAGCATTACTTCGTATTTCATCGCCGTAACTGAATTACTAACACGTATGCACTTTCCATTGCTAATTTTATTAACATGATTATGTTGATACTCTGTAAAAATAAAGAGCTAAAATCCCTGTGAAAGGGAACCAAGATGCTAAACCATTTTTTAAAAAGCTGATGACGTCAATTTAGAGCTAAGTTGCCAACACTGGTGTGAACGCCGAAAGAAATACATGGAGCGGAGCGCTCTCGGATCTCGCATTGTTCGCGGGCGTTTTGGAAGTTCTGGGAAGGAAAAAGGTATGAGGAATCTGGGGGGTCAGTGTGTGGAGGAGTGACGGACATATTATTCCATCCCTCCAACTTCGGTGTAATTAGATAAGTCGAGAGAGTCCGGATGGAGAGGTCAAGAAGTTTCTCACAACCGGCCTCTCCCGATCAAGCACACCACGCAGCTGGTGAGCAGACGCATCCGTCAAGAGCCGATACTTAGACAAACCTCACCCCGTGAACCCGGGCACCCCTGCTAAGTTACCTGCCGTAGCGAACCACCTGGAGTGACCGATGGCAGAGGTGTTGGTTATTCAATGAACAGTTCCCGGGCGGCGGTGCTCATATCCGCCTCCCAAATTAAATTACTTTAATAATTAGATGAAGTGATTGAAATAATAATTTGAGCCTTTGCATTAATATTAAATTATTTCTTGATACTTGCTCGCACTTGTCTAGCTCATTCATTGCACGCCTTTTGCCCCCTGGACGAAACTATTGGAGTAAGTATACATATTAGCAATATTAGCAACTGTTTAACTTTATGACCATATTTGTATTCATGTTGGACTATTGTAATAGATGGACGCTATTTTAAATAAGTATTCTTGTTTTCATGGGAAGATGAATAAATGTAAATTCCGCGATGTACTGCTAATACATGCAACATCTAACGTGACGCACACCTAGCATTTTATTTATAAATCTTACACACTTTGTACAGTCATTCTTGCAAAGATTTTCACGTCCATTTGCCTTGATTGGAATTTGCAGTTTTAAATACCGACAAAGAGCAGCCGAAAGTAAAAAAAAAAAAACTTTCGCCTGTGCACGACCTTTATTTACGGACATTTTGGTAAGTTTATTTAGAATTTTTTTACTGCAACGCTCACTCCGATCTCCATTAACTAAAATTCGTTAAAGAATCTATTTGTATCTCGGAAAAATGTTATGTGCAGGTGAAGTTTCAAACCAGTTAAGTTTATTGGAAAATTTAAGTAACTCCACCAACTGTCAAGGTACAATTAAAATGAAAATAAATTAGACATCGATCAAAACGCACCGTTATTTAATTCGGGTACAAATTCACGTAGGCGACGTTGTCCTAGAGGGCAAAGTCGTGTGGTCTGGGGATCAAAAAACCCAGTGAGGCCCGGCCAAATTCCGTACCAGAATCCCGACTACCCAAAGTCAGTGAAATTATGGCGTTCTCAAATTGGAGAATATTTCGTGGCTGATGAAAGCAAAGAGAGGAAGCGATATTATTTTACCACTCTTGCAGAACGGTGAACCCGCGTTCGGCTTCTTCAAAACGTGTCCCTCTGGTATTTTTCACGAAATATAAGTAAATAAGATATCATTGGCAAAGATTCATAGTTTTACTCATTAATATGTAACTTAGTTTCAATATTTTCTCTTTGATGGGAAGATTAGTAATTTTATTTATATAGGTGAGAAATAAAAATGGTCCTAAACGGCTTCCCCGAGGAACGCCATAATTTTTTGAAAAAGGCCAGTAAGGCGTGTACGTTATTTCACAATTTCACAATTTCACGCAACGTTTCTATTCTGAATTGTGGTCTCTCACAGAAGGATACTGGGAGCATCATGCATCCTACATCGAGGTGAAGGCATATAGTATTATTATTTAATTGAAATAATATTTAAGCAATAATTTTTTTTCCCATTCCAGTGATTTCGAAGCCGCAAACTGTGAATCGGAAGTCAAGAAGCTTACCCCTCTGCCACGGATATCGTAATATATCAGATCTAATAGATAGGTGCAGGAAGCTACTGCCGGATCCAAAATAGTCTGTCTCAACAATTACATCGCAAGGTCCCTTACGGTTGTTGACGAAAAATCGCCAGAATAATCTTCGTCATGACTCTTCTGACAGATGTACAGTTAACTCCAAGAAAAATACTATTACGTCTTCGATTTTTTATGCAATTGTTGAGGATGCAGCGGTAGGACAAAAACTTATCTAGGAATTTCAAATCAGCTTACCGTCACATAAAAATGAATGCCATAGGAATCCCGCAAAAAACAAATAGATGAACATATCGATGTACCCGGAAACCAAACTGAATTCGTACCAATCGGCGATCGCGTAGGGTGCTTCTAGTCTTCTTCTACAATGTCTTCCACCAATTTTCTCCTAGATTTTAATTTAAGTTTCGTTTGATGTTTATGTTACTGCAATATCCAGAAAATGGGTTGAATCTTGGATTAAGCAGGAGCAGGTAAAAGTCTGAAATAATTGGTGAGCTCTCTATCCCCCGAGAGTGCATCGATAAAAGTTTGATCGACAATATTTATCAGTTATTTGTTAACACTCTTGAGCGCGACCGCAAATCGCCACAGAACAAACAACAGTTCACGTCGACTAAACCCGCTTAATTTTCTGGGAACGTTGACAATTAAACGGCATTGTCGATAAAAACCTTTATAGATTCTTTTGTGCTAAGTGAAGGCTCTGAGCATTTAGTCATACTATAGAAATTTGCGGTACTCTGCGATAGCATTTCGACCCCTTAGAATAACAAGGTTCCATCTGGCATGGCAATGTTATGCGATAATGAGCCTTATAGTTGCTTTCCTTAGAGCACATTATCGGTTGGCATTTCCGTGTCAGATGGAACCATGTTATTCAAAGGGGTCGATTTGGCGAAATGTTTGGGTAAAAATCTTAAAAAAAAAATAGTTAACGCTTCCATTTCTGACATTTAACAATTCATTTTATAGTTTCGGCCTTTATTTTATCAAATATAGACAAACATTCCCTGTAGGGCGACATCTGATTCTTTTTAAGGATAGGACATTGTCCTCATTCTTAAGCTGGCAACCGCGGTTCCGGTTCTCTTGAATGACAGCTGTCGTGCAGAAAATAATATTATTTAAAAACATCGATATATTTGCGTACTTAGTTTTAACAAAAGAAAAACTCAATACGAGTATCATCGTACACATTTACTTGAAACATTATTAGTTAGATATTTGTCGCATAATAATGCTATTAAATGAACCGGTATTCATGTAAAAAAAAAATATATAAGTCGAAAGTGTTGCTGATCTAACGCAGGATTGAACCCTCGACCCCGGGTGGGGCACCTAATGAATTTTTCAATTCAGCTATCAGCCGGTTATTATTACGTGTTACACATCCTTTTGTTTTTCGTTAATCCTTCGCTTTGATTCCTGCACGAAGTCAGAGATAATTTGGTTATAATTCTTGTCACGGAAGCACGACGAAAGATATTTTGGCAAGAATTTGCTTTCATTAGGAGTTCAACCATGAGGTCCTCCGTATGATATAACGTGTCGCTTAACAGGACTTCTGTTGTTGTGGGAACGTGACCATCTTAATTCTAAGGATTACTATTTTATGTCTGCAATCTGCGATATTTTATTTTGTTAATTTATACACGTGGGCCACCACCCCAAAAATTCCGTGGTATAGAAAAGCTGTGCATATTTCATGATGCAAGAACTTTTATTTTTTTATTTTAACACCACACAGGAGGCCCTGAAGGAAATAATTTCCCTCGAGGACTTTGAGGATGCTGTGAGGGGGCGAACCTGAGTCTTGAAGAGATCTATGTTGTAAGAGGGGGGAAACACAGAGGCACAGAGGAAAATCATTCCACAGTCGAGCTGTTGAACACAAGAACGAGTCATAGAAGGGACACGTTTTCACGTGGCAAAAACTACCTTTATAAAGATATGTTTTCAGGTTTTCATGGCCAAAAGTATTTTTTTTAATAGTTTTTGCGCTTCCTCCTCATGTAGCCAACGTTTCTGGCAACGTTATAGTGTCTATCATCAGGGCAGATGTGTAGATTGTGATGTAATGTGTATTTGTGTATGCTTCAGGAGAATGAAGCACAAAAGATCATAATATTCCAAAAACTATTAAAAAATGCCATTAGAATTATTAAAAAAACATATTTCATATTTATTTTATTATAGGTACGTACCTAACCTTTATTACAGCAGGTATCATTATACTATGTAACAGGTGAGCAGGCACCAGTGGCGTGGTAGAAAAGCTGTGCCTGTCTTAAGTAAATGAAGCATTAAAAAACTAATTAAAAATCACAATGGTTCTTTCTACCCCAAAAGAATTCTTTTCTTTTCAGTTGCACCCTGTCCTAGATGATCACGCATTCTAAAAATACTTCCTTCCCTGGAAGAGTATTTTTTTAACTTTATCAAATTGGATTTGTTAGCTATATTGAAATCGAAAAGGCAACCCACCCTTAATCATATTTTATTTATGTATTTATTCACGTTTTTAAACCAGCAGGACTGGGTGGATAGTGCACACCTAAAGTGCTATATTACGTATTGAGATATTTAAAATTTATTACCTTAAAATTAATAGAATGAATGTAATAAAAAAGGTTAAATAAAAATATAAAAAGAAAATGAGAGAAAAAAAAACTAAATATATATATTTTTAAATTTAATGTAAATCAAATTTAATAATGTTATTATTAAGTTCTGCAAGTATTTTATTTTTTTATTGTGACAGTTTGAAAATGGCCTTGAACGCCGAAACAGCTGTCACTATAATAAAAACTAAAAATACTTGTAATAATAACATTATTAAATTTGATTTACATTAAATTTAAAAAAAAAAAATAAATGGAGTTCTACGAATTAAACACAATTAATAAATAAAAAATGTTAATTGAATAAAAATGAAAAATAAAAGAAAGAAAATGATAAAAATAATAGTTATTAATAACATAAAATAAATTAAACTAAATTAAGGGATCGTCTTTCAGGGTGGTAGTCGCATCATCTGCATCCAACGCTCATTGCTGAGTCGCTCGGACGCAGCCACGACAATGGCGTTGGTTGACTCCAGAAGCTAGCTAGTCGATGGCGAAGTAAGGCGGGGAATGAGTGAACGCTCCCTTGAGTGAACATCGTAGAGGCACTGCAGAACTTTGGAAGTTCTAGAAGTTTCCTGTATGCGTTGTCCCATTGCGCTGCTGAGTATTGCGACCACAGTTTAGATGTGTATAGGGCAGTGAGTATGTCTTAAAAAGTAGTTTCCTGATATCGTGGCTACAGTGGTAGAACCGCCTTGAGAGCATTCCAATGAGTAATGGCGTGTCCACACGAGTAGCTAGTGACAACTAAAACGTTTAGTAGAATTTGTAGGCACTGGCCAGGTATGGACAAAACGCTTTAGTGGTAAGTAGTAGTAGAAATTTAGTTGATTGGAATAGAATTCGCCTGCGCGCGCACCCTTATAGTGTAGGTTAAGGCAGCTGCTATCCACTAGCAGCGTTTGGACACTCACGAATCTTCATATCCGAGTTCACGAGTACCTACGGTACAAGCGGCGAGTTTGCATAGTCGTGCGAGTGGCGCGCGCGTCTTTGTAGTAGTAGATGGGGGCATCAACTTACTAAAATGCACGTTTGGACAGCACTCGCAGGACACTAGCTTCACAATTCTAGTCATTCACACCACTGGCTGCTACTTAGTTCAGCGTATTGTTATTTTCTTGAAATCTGTTGATATGATTCATTATAAATAAGGTTTAACCGATTTTAAAATATTCTGAGAGGTAAAATACATTTTCCTCATTTTGTGACTAATAATCTGTTACCTTGTAATGATAACTTCCCCATTCTTATGGACGTTTTACACGCTAATTTGCACTGACCTCAGAATTAATAGACTTGCCCTAACGTAACATTTCGACGGCACAAGGCAAAAGTCACGTGGCACCTATTTTGGCAACAGCCTAGTTCACTACTTGGCGGTTTCCGTAGTTGAATGGTTACGATCCTTGGCTACGAATCCGGAGGTCGCGAGTTCAAATTCCGGCGTGCTCAACCAAATTTTATTAGATCAAATTGTGTCTTTTTACAATTTATTAATAACATATGTAGTAGTGATAGATACTGCCAGTATCACCCCGGTGAAAGACCACCATTCAGAATCTAAACATTGCTTAAAATGAGTCTAGCCGTGTTTTTTATTAACTTTAACTGCACGCAGGAGGCCCAGCGGAAAATAATCTTCCTCAGGGCCTATGTTACCTTTTGGAATGCTGTGTGGAAGGTGTTCTGGGAGGGAAAAATGTATGAGGGGTGACTAGGAATCAGGGGGTCAGTGTGTTCAGGAGTGACGGAAGAATTTATCCATACTTCCCACTGCGGTGCAATTGGTCAAGAGAATCTGGCTGGAGAGGTCAATGAGTCTCCCTCAACCGGTCACTCCCGATCCGGCCCACCACGCAGTTAGTGGGCAGACGTATCCGCCGCCAACACCTGGACAAACCTCACTCCATAAACCCGGGCAACCCTGCTAAATCACCAAACGGGGCGAACCACTTGGAGTGACCTATGGCAGACGTTTTGGTTATCTAATGAATGGTTCCCGGGTGGCGGTACCCCGACCCACCTCACAACATACCCCAATTGGGGATGCCATAGTTGCACTGGCTCCAGACGGTTGGAAGCAGTTGGTACTCTTGTGTGGTATCACATAAATAAAAGACTGTGGGGAGTGGAGGAGCCTTGATCGTCAGAGAAATTGGAGTAGGGGTAACAATCCTCAGCGATGAGGCAACAACTCAAGAAAGGGAAGCAGGCCCCTAAACTTGTGACCACTCCAGACCAGGTCATCGTGCTTCTAGAGCTGAATTCCCAAACCAGCAGAGCCGACGAGTTGCAGATCCTGCTAGTCCTACCCCACCTAGTTTAATTTGCACAGAGCGTCCTTGTAGAGCTAGCCAGTGGCCGCCCAACCTAACCTTGGCCGCACAAGCAGATGTAACGCCGATAATCGTGGAATAATCAATAATCTGATATTTTCCCCGACTATTACTCCTGACGCCATTGGTATTCATCCGATTTCCTCTGCGCAACCAATACCTATAAATTATACCGTACACGGTGCGCAGAAACTCGTGGAAGAGCCTGGCTTTACCAAAAAGAAGCCACCAGACATTTATAATATATATATTTCTGTAAGAAGCAATCACTTTGCGGTTTGAGGTCATATTAAATATATATTAAAAAATCACATTACTGACCGTACATTAAAATGACCGTCTGTCTGTCTGCCTGTCCTCGATTTTCACGAATATTACTAGATACAGATTGTTCTTATCAGTGCCCGGAAGGTTTAGAGAGTAGTTTGAATGAAATCCAATATGTAAAACTGTTGCTATAACGTTTTAAAATTAGTATGAAAAACATTGAACCCACCATGTTTTATTGTTAGCCAATAGATATAACACTCTGGTTAGCCACAGATTGCATATTCAAAAGAAGAAGGTTTTTTTGGGTAGAATATTTTCAAAACGGAAAACACGAGTGGGTACCTACTTAAGAACTTTATGATTTAGATACATTTCGAAAAAATAAACGTTTAGAATGAAATAAAATATTCAAATGAATGTTTCTTTACTTGGAGATAGTTAATTTCGCTGTCAAATCAATTATGGCACCCTTATGAGAAGTGAAAAATCCCGAGCAAGGCCGGGTACACATCAGCTAGTATTAAATAAAACAAACACTTCGTTATAAACCATGAATTTATTGTATTTTTACCCCAACCGGCTTCGCTTAGATCAAGCTTCGTCAGGGTAAATATAATAACTAAAGAACAATGCAGAGTTTTCCCCTTTGAAAAGTTTTTTTTAATATCCACTAACTACTGCGCAAATTTAAATTTTTTAAGTCCAAATAAATGAGGCGGAAAAGTGATAAAAAAACCAAACTTTGTAAAACTTGTGATATATGTATCTAGTGTTCACTGGTGGTAAGAATTCGTAAAGTCACCGACAGATGGCACTAGGATATAAGTTAACCCAACGGCGGCCCTGGGGTAAGGCGAGAGGAGCAGTCGCTCTAGGCGCCAGGTGGCAAGGGGCGCCAAAATGCCAAATGCGAAAAACAGTAAGTAGTAGAGAAACAGTAAGCTTTGCACAAATTAATTAAAATCGTGATCAATATAGCGACCGTGATGTCATGTTTTATTTTAATTATGTTATTACAATACCTACATGGGTAACAGATTTTATTATTTAGTGACTGGAATTAACGCCATATACTGATTTAATTATATGATGGCAGGAACTTTGTTTATGTTAAAGAAGCAGGAGTGTAATAATTAGAGCTATTTAAATTAATTTAAATTCAATAAGTGTTGATTTTTACAATAAAAGTTGATTTTTGAAAAGGTTGGTTATTACTTATTTAACATAAACTGAAAGACAATTTATGTAATGTGAAAGCGTCGGCCAAAGGGCGCCGATAGACAATCTCGCTCTACCCTGATCCCTATCTAGGGCTAGGGCCGGCGCTGAGTTAACCCTCCCGAGATTAAAAACAGTGTTATGAGTCCATGGATGTCACTTGGATCTCACCTTGGAAGAATGGAGTCTTAGAGATTACTAATTACAGGACATTGATCTCGAGGCTGTCCTTTCCTCGCTCATACTATAACAGTATTATTGTCTTAATTAAATAAAGACAAAGTAATTGTTGTAAAGACTTGTGTTTTATTGGGTCGTATTCACAAGAAAACTTGCTTATTCTTCTGGTGCCCCTCCGATCGGAGGTTGGCTGTCATCAGGGCTATCTTCACATTGCTTAGAACAAGCCAACAAAACTACACTCGTACGAGACGCTAAGCGTTGTTTATTTTTCTTTTCAAAGAAAGATAAACATTCCCGAGTTACGTATAACCTGACAGTACATACCATGTCCAATGTGCAATACTTTAGTTTATGGATTTTTATAATTTAATACCCTATATTTATATCTCATTTGTGGTATTACTTGAGTCAGAAATCTGGAAAGCGATGTTTAGGACCATTTTTGAGTGCTGGAAAGGTACAATTCAGTAATACGTAAGATAATGTAACGATAATAGTAAAAAAGAAATTCAACAATGTTCTTGGAACATTTAACTGCGTTTTTAGCGATGTGAATGCATATATGTATTATGAACCACCCTGTACCGCAGGATCTTGTAAATTAAAATTAATTCTAACAAGTGTCCGAAGGTCGCATATTTAAATGATCAAATCATCAACGATAATCAAATGCACCGGTTGCAGGTTGCAGGGTGTTGCGGGAGGTTGCGGGGTGGTTACAGGTTGCAGGGTGGTTGCGGGAGGTTGCGGGGTGGTTACAGGTTGCGGGGTGGTTACAGGTTGCAGGGTGGTTGCGGGAGGTTGCGGGGTGGTTACAGGTTGCAGGGTGGTTGCAGATTGCAGTGTGGTAGCTATTGCTAACGCGAATAATAAAGAGATTTGTGGAAAATATCATTCCGAGAACTTGTACATAATCTGCTGAGCCTAAAATGTAGATGGCTTCTCTGGATTCGGTATATATCATATTATCTTATAACCTCTTCATAAAAGAAGTAGCAAAGCTCTCGAGCTCATGATGAACTTTGGCGTCATGGCAATGTGCACAGCTTTCTATCTCAAATTTCTAGGTCAACACAACAATTTTCATCGTTATTTTCAGCTATGGAATCTCTGCAATATATTATTGACGTGAAACGTCTGTCATTTTAGTTAGTAGGGGGTCGTTTGCTAAAACTACATGTAACGAAAACATGTTATCGTAAGATCGCTTATATATTTGCAATCGTACCACCCACGCGCCTTACTTTGGTATTGTTGTGTAGAAGAAAGAATTCATTACTCGAACACGCATGTTTAGCGTATGCAAATAGTGGTGTTGTCGAGCCACGCATGACGCAATCAGAGCTAAATTTACAATTGCGCGCGGCATTCAAAGAGGCGTAGCTCGGCAGAAGGTTTGTCGATCCGAGCGGGAGTAATCGCGTTTGAGAGAGCTCACTTTTCGATAGTAGTTATATTTCATTGAACTCAAACCGGTCCTAATCGGCTAATAAATGTCTTATTTGTTGCAGAAATTTGACGATTGCAGAGCTATGGCACCACCGCGATCGACACGTTGGGTCCAGAAATAGCGTTAAGACAGAGGTCCCTATTGTCCATACACCAATTGCAGCACGCACAAGACGCTTAACGTATACTACTGTCCCCGTTACAGCCTACCCGATTTTTTTTTATATGAATAATGGGTGGATCTATTAAATGAGAAAAAAAATCTCAAAAAGAATACTATTTTATTAAAAGTCTCCCCCGATAACCATTTTGAAACAGCAGGGTGCCTAATTGGGCCGGTACTCTGTATTTAGTATTTTTTCGCCCGCTATGCTGTGAAATCCTCACCAAACTAGCGAGAATTGTTCATGAACGAGCCGTTCAAGCGGCTCATTTTGATGAGCCGTGAGCGTACGACTCCTGGTAAACCGTACCACAGTTCGAACATAACGAACAGATACAGGAATAACATACTGTAAGTATAGTACCATTCCAAGTAATTAGCTACAGAGGCGAATATTCAAAACATACCTCACATTCACTGATACGTATATTCTAGACATATTAATAATTGTTGTATTCCGAGCAGGTGAACATATCTACTATGTTTGAAAATGTATTATCTTCTGCGTAAAGTCTAGGTACAAGAGAATTTTTGAATGACCCCTGAAATTATTGTTACAATTGAATAAAATTTTAGATCGAGTAGTTCTAGTTGGAATATTAAATTTAATTAAGCTGACAATATCAGGGCTGTCTATAAATTGTTGAGAAGTACTAAAAGATTGAGCTGGTACCGTGACTCCCACTCTTAACAAAATGAGTCATGACTCATCCTTATACCAGACGTGTCATGTATCTCTTGGCATAACCAATGTTGTTATTTTCCCAGCGTTGGAACTGTTAGACTAAAAATCAATAGGAAGTATTCCCTTTGAAATCACTGTTAGCATTCTCTCTGATAAACTGTGCTGGTTTACTGAGCATGTGTTCAAACCAGCTAATCCGATTTTTTTTTGTTCAGACCTCTCAAGACTTCTTCGTCATGCAAGTTTAGTATGAAGAAGCCTCTTCAAAAACGAAAATTCTCTTTCAGTTTCATAATCTAATTGTAATTAAATTGATAGGTATTGCTAACTAACCCCTTTGTTCTCAAAATGTTTTTAGATGGACCCTAAGTCAATAAATAATAAAAAAAACATACGTTTTTATTTGTTATTTTGATTCGTATTCGTAACTCCATTTATTTTTTTAATATTTAAAGTTAATCGTAATAATGTTATTATTAAGTTCTACGTGTATTTTTAGTGTGTGCGACAGCTGTTTAGGAATCCAAAGCCATTTTCAAACTGTGGTCAGCGACTGAGACAACTTATTTATTATATTTTATTTCCCCCCACCCATTTTGAATTTTTATGGTATTAGAAATGATTTATATTTTCGGAAAAAATCGATTTACTTGAAAATAATTGTGATAATTTTTTTTTTTTTTAAAAGAAAGAAAAATATTCCCTGGTTACGAATTACCTGACAATACTTGAAAATCTCCTACTACCATCATAGTAAGTTGAAAATGTTGCTTGTGTCGTAATGGAGGGCTTAGCCAGCCGAGGAATTGAACTCACGTCCCCTGGGTGAGACACAAACGCGATGCCAACTCAGCCACTGACCGGTCAGTGGCTGAGTTGAATTGAAAGTCTATTCTGTGAGGTGAAATCTGTTTTCCCCCTTTTAATGATGGCAGGTTTTTCTTAATTGTTTTATATTGACATTAATGCAATTTAGACAATGAATTGAAAGTTTAAATCCGTGAATTATTTTATGTAATTATACTGAAAATTGATATTTTATTTATTTAAGTGATATTCGGATCATTTGTTCGTTTGATTATCTCAAGTTGTTCCAATAAATTTAATCTTTCATTTTTATATGTAAGGGTTTAGGCTCGCTGTTATCAAGCGGGACGTGATTATTCAGATGTTCTGCGAATTTTGAAACAGTGTTTTTTATTATTATAGCTTCATACATGTTCTTGAATCTAGTCGAACAATAAGTACTTAATAATAATATAATTAAATGAACTCAACTCAATAGCATAAACTACGGAGTTCCTCAAGGTTACATACTGGGGCCACTTTTATTCCATATATACGAGTATATAAATGATATTTGTCAATTAAATCTAAATGGTGAAATATTATTGTACGCAGATGACACTGCATTATTTTACTTTCGCAAAAACCTGGAAATTTTATTAAAAAAATTTCAACTGGATCCCAATATATTTTACAATTGGCTAATTAAAAATATGTTAACAATTAATGTTTATAAAAAACTGGTTACAAGATCTTAAGTTCACCAAATATAAAAACGCCGATTCATAAACTATTACAAATAGAAGAAAGAAACCTAAGCATTTTAGATAGTGAAAAATATCTGGGCGCAAATATTGATAAACACTTGTCCTTTACACAACACATACATAAACTAAAAGAAAAAATCTTCCCACTAATTAGTGTATTTGGTAGAATAGCTCATATTCTACCAGCACACGTTAATAAGGGCCTATACTTTAGTTTAATCCAGTCCCACCTAAATTATCTAATAGAAATATGGGGAAACACACATATTACATACTTGAACGAATTACAAATAATACAGAATAAATTTATAAAAAAAAACTATTCATTTATAACCCAGACACCCCCACAAAAAATATAGCAAGAAATGAACTGGCTGAAAATCAGAAAACCGTACGAATATAATATATGCCTATTAATCTACAAAATACAAAATGGACTTATACACACGAACACACCATTTATAAAAACACCACAAGTACACTAACACTACACAAGCAACATAATAAATTGTACACGAATACAGTAAAGACTGAAACTGGTAAAAGAAGCATAGGCCATGAGGGTGTATATATACTATCTACTTCCCGATAGCCTCAAAACGGAGAATCGAGTAAGAATATTTAAAAAAAAAACTGTTCAATCTCAAAATAAGTGAGCAAAATAACAATGTATAACAATAATATGTAAGGTGTATAAATAATATAACGTAATATTAAGTAATATGATATATAATATAAGTATTAAAATGGGTTAAGATTAAGAATAATATTTATGTACGAGTATATGTATATAGTTAATTAATATAATATGCACATATTTAAGTTAAGAAAGTGAAATAGTTATGTACGAGTATTTCTTTTAACTTTTATAAATATTTTTGAAATTACATAAAATATTACCCCTCAGTTCATCTGTAAAGCAATGGAGGTCTATGTGCATTGTATCTTATTATAAACAATGGTTATATTGTTATGTTATGTTTGTCGAATAACAAAGTTGTCTAATGTCCCAAAGTCGTTCACCTTTGGCTAGCAACCGAACTGTAAAAATCCCGATATTTTATTTCTGCAATGATAAACGGTTGAGAGTGTTTATCTACGTGATGTGGGAGACAACGAATACTCGAGACAGCACTATCGCAGATGGCCTGTCACCCAGCCGCATAGCAGGTACTAGACACCCATAATGTCTCGACCAAACAATTGCCCAACGTCCCAACCCGAAGTCGGTTCGGAGTTGGGACGTTGGTCGATCGTATAGTGACTATAAATCGGGCAACTACACGATCGGCCAACGTTCCAACTACGAACTCCAAACTAGTGATGCCATTTTAGCTAAAATCTATCGATCTACCGATATTCATAGAAAGTCTACCGAAATTTATAATATTATTGACACAATTTGTTTCTCATTAGGTACAACACCGGAAATAAATATAATGGATAGCTGTTGCGTCTGTTTTAGCTCCGTATTTTATTTTTACGCACAGTCAGATTGCAGCGCAAAAAATACAACTAGCCCCGATTGTACATCCGATTACATACATACATTTAGGTGATTTTTTTTATCAAAAACGGCGCTATACAAATTATAGAATTATTATTTTTGTTAGCATAATATGCATATTTAGGGGTTAGTTGTATATTTGAGTCTTATATTATATTTCGTCATTATAAACATAGGTCAATCATGTCTTATTCTTCGCGCAGTACGTCGGTCGGGATCGCCTGCCGAACTCGTACTGAATGGCCAATGTGTGGAGGCCGGTTTGTACGAGTTCGGCCAACCATTTTGAAGCCTGGGCCAACTAGTTCGCCACCGGAGCGATCCCGGCGAACTCTCTGAACTCGAGCCAACGTTGACCCAACGCATACGAATTATCCCTGTACACAATATCCCAAACGTTCGAGTTGGGAGGTTGGGCGATCGTGTGGTCGGGGCATTAGGTATAAGCTGGTGTCCAGCCAAAATTTTATCACCTTTTGGGAAAGTCCGGTTTAGATAACAGAGGCAAGATTTCTCCCAACTTTTCCGATCATCGAAAAAAAAATGATACGGTATGAATGACACTTTGACATCTAAACATTTAGCTGAAGCCATTTTAAGCAAATTTTCGGTTATGGATGATAGTTTTTAGCCCTTCCCTTACGGTGCTAGAAAATCCGTCGAGCTCCGGTGCTGAATACTCAGTGTACAGAGTAGGAACTCATTTAGAATTTTGTGATTTTAAAGTTGATACAAATGAATAGTTCGCTTTTATTACCTAATAGCTTTGCAATTGATTTGCAGCAAAAGTAATGCCTTGTGACAACTATTACTATATCTAAACAATGAAACAAAGAAAGATTAACTTGTCCATGCCGTCACCCAGTGGCAGGGCGCGCCCTTATATCATAGATAGAGAATTTCCCTCAAGCCACCGTAGCGTAAGTGCTATATATGTTCACCTTTTTATTTCTATTATTTTTATTTCTTTTTTATATTCTATTTCCACGTCATTAAATGTATTATTTTATTGGCAGACAGAGTATTGCACTCACCGCTTTGTTCAGCTGAAATAAACACATTATTGTTATTATTATTATTAATTTGATATTCAAAATATATCTATATAATAAAGTTCTTAAGTACATACTTGTGTTTTCCATTTTGAAAATATTCTACCCAAACAAACCTTCTATTGAAAATGTAATCTGTGGCTAACCAGAGTGGTATATCTATGGGCTCACCTCAATACGACATGGCGGGTTCAATGTTTTTCACACTAATTTTAAAACGTTATAGCAGCAGTTTAACATATTGTATTTCATTGAAACTACTCTCTAAACCTTCCCGGCACTAATAAGAACAAACTGTGTCATTTTCATTTTTCTATATACAAAACATGTAAATCTTTGTATTAATAGTACATACATTAATAATGCAGACAAACTGCAGTGGTCCCGTGACCCTCATGCGTTCAGTACACGCCAAAGAGATAATTTACTTGTTCTCCGCAGATATCGAATCGCTGTATTTGATGGTAGTTACAGCTATTCCTCAACTAAACTTTGGAATGAAATATCACTGTTTATTCGAAGGTCGACATCGAAATCTCTGCAGTGCTTCAATAAGTTCTGCAGCGAATGGTTTCCGACTGCACAGTCAGCCGCACAACATGAAATAATGATAAATAATGAAATGGATACTTGTGTTGCGATTTGTAATTTTCATAATTAAAAATATTTGAGCCATCTATGTGTTGCCATTTACAACCTTTTAAACGATGGCAGCGCCCTCAATTTTGGCTACTTTTAAATGTCAGACCCACATCGCGAGAAGGAACTCGAGTCCATTTTTTTTAATCAATCATAGCCGAAGTACCCGACGTTACCCGAGGTTATGATTGTGTTACCACTACCCAGTAATTTTCCTCTTGTTTAGATCGTCAATGTCCAAAATTTCTTCAAGAAGTACTAAAATTCTCCTTTAAGGGGTGGGAAAGGGGGATGGGGGTGGTTTTTCGAAATCTCATGTACACAGTGACCTTCCTCTTTTTTCGAATGTCAAGTATGCCAGTATTTTTTTTTTCTAAAGTCGTAGATTTCATAGTTAAAATAATTTTCAAACTTTCAATTTCTCAAAGGCCGCTAAAATGCTTTAAACCTTAAATTAAAAAAAAATCATAACAGGGATGAGCTTTACCGTACATATTTTTATATTCTATTCTTAGTAAACCTTAACACAACGTAAGTAAAAATATTATGTACCCTTTTAGTAACTTTAACTCAAAGAATAATAACAGTATCAAGCATTAACATTATCATAATATCCATATTGATAATTGGTTTACCAATGAATATTATTATTATCAATAATAAGAGTTTTTTGTATTGAACAACAACTATAGAGCTTAAAATCACCAAAATTATGTTTAAATTTCTCAAAAACTAAAAAATTAACTTTTAAATTTATGTGTCTTCTTTATTTTGTATAATTACCTTTTTAATTTTATTTTGATTTTTTCGAAATCACTAGATTCACTCATATACGAGTATAATACCCAGGTGGAAACCTGTAAATGGTCAAATTTATATCGCTTATTCATCATACTTCAGTTTTTATGTAAACTGTTGGTCTCCCAAATAAAGAAAAAAAAACGTGTTATTCATTTATTAAAACATAATATTTTTCATTGGAATTTATTTTATATTGGAATTCTTTCGTCATAATAAAATAAAATAAATACAATTTCAGTTAAATCTACCCCATTAAAAAGACTCTCTTTTCGATCTGTCTATGACCTGTGCAATGAATAAATTGTTTCATAGCAAAGCACCGAAAGATTATTCCAAACAACGCGTTGATTTTCATAAAACATAAATATAATTTGCATAGCCAGTACCTACCCAGCGGCTACCACTCCCTCGACCCGGCTAAATAGCCGTCAGCCTCAAGTACCTACCTACCAACCCGCCAGAGATCTCATACACAAAATGACCAATCTACAAGCCTTTAGTGTCTATGATTTTCTCAGGGTTGAATTTAGAATTATTTTTAAAACATAAAAATACAATCAACAAGCTGATAAGGCGGCCAATGAAATCTACAAATCTAGGAGTAATATAATATTGTTTTGGAATAACTTATTGGAGCTTATAAAACTCATTGTAATTTAAACAAATATTGAAAATATTGAAAAAAGTCAACAGATGTCCCGATAAATAAAATAGGATGGGCATATCCGAGACGCTATCTAACGATTAAAAATGAATTCGGGCAGAATCTTGTAGTTATAAAAAGGTAGCAGCCAAAAAATATATGAGAATTAATTGAGGATGATATAGAAGTCGAAGTATGATACCGATAAAAATGACATGGGATAGACTGGGGTAGCCGTAGCTTAGTTGGCATAGAGCGCAGGTCCCGGATAGGCCATGAGATCCTAGGTTCGAATCCCAGCTTCTACCGTTATCATTTTCTTTTCTGTGTCTTTGTATCGTGTTTCCATTTGGGAGTTGTTAATATTATCTTCAATAATTAAAAATATATTACAATGAGATTTATAATCTTCAATACGTTATTCGAAAAAAAAAATTAAAATTTAATCCATATACCGTGACATAGCTCTGCAGGCGGCTAGAAGATAAATTAAATACGCTTTTAATATACGTAATTTAATACATACATATGTTCTTTGTTATTCGGTTATCAAAAGTGTAATCAATTAAGTTTTTTTCAAACTTAATTATATTTATTTCATGAAATAAAACGAGAAAAATCAGAAAATCTGTGAAATGCGATGCACGAAGCATTATTCTTAGAAAATACGCAGATGTATCCAGTATTATAACGAGTTGTCGCCAGTTGATGTTATATTGTTAGCTTCTCAGTAAATAATCGACCATGAAAATTTTTTTTACGATTGTTGTCAATTTTTTGATAATTTAGCAAGGTACTTACTTACACTGTAGAATTTGGCAGTCACCTCTGGTAGGGGGCTTTAAAATATCTGAAAAAATCCTTGACTCTGTGCAGAAACGGGATAGATTCGCCTATCTTAAAAAACGGATTGCAATCTTTGGAGCACAGGCGTCAGGTAGGAATTCTGTCCTTGCTCTACTGGTTTTTCTATGGAAGATGCTCTGAGGAACTAGCATTTTCGATCCTTTCGGCAAGTCTTGAAAACGAGTCACTTCTACGACTCGTTCTTGTGTTCAACAGCTCGGCTGCGGAATGATCTACCAGCCTATGTGTTTCCTCCCTCCTACAACATGGGTCTCTTCAAGACCCAGGTTCACTCCTTCCTATCCCACAAAAGACCCCCACAGGAAAACTATTTACCTCGGGGCCTCCTGTGTGAAGTAACTGTAAAAAACTTTCTCATTTTTTCCTATACATATATTTTGTTTTTCTAATTATTTTCGTCAGCGACGACACGACTTTGACAGCCCTAATTTACATATTAAATGTATGTGATTTATTTTCTTATTTTTTATTTAAAGTCCAAATTAAACTCAAGCCTATTGCACGAACTGCGGGTGAAAGTTGATTAAAACTACATTTTATTGCATATTACAAAAAATTAGGCGTTTTTAAGATGTCTTTGTTTTTCGCCGATCGGTGAACGTTCCCTTCGCGTAATGCAGATCTTGCAGAACGACCGACTTGCATCCTGCATCCTAATCTGACGACCTCCTTAAACTTCTCAGAATTATAATATATATCTGTCCATCCATTTTCCTGTGAAAGAAATCTCCCACAGATAAGCATTAGGGCCATTTTACATTCAGGACACTAATTCACCGGCGGACATTATTTTTTGCCGCCAGTCGGCCCTGCGCTCGTGTTTTGTCCATTTGTATTCAGAGAAGTTAGCAGAGAAGCTTTGAGAATAATCCACGGATAGTATGGAGATTCTTTTCAGAATACTTCTAGCATAGCTGATGCCATCAAATTTGCAATATAAAGATTTGAAGCGACCGAGCGCCATCTCATAACGTATTTCGCGCCAGAGAAGAGAACATCCATTTGACATTAAAAACCGCGGGAGTTCAATACTTTCATAATTTTTAAATTGCAACTTTTAGGCTGTTCGAACGTTATTTTTTTAGACCGGTTATCAGAACTTAATTTACCCCTCTAATAATAATTTAACAGTGTCGGTATTAAAACAGTATTTGCTTATTTAATTAATTTTGATTAAATTTAAAAATGGCGGACAACATGAAGGGTGTTTTAAATTTGTGTATTTTCGTTTTCGTGATGTTTTCTGACATGAACTGTTCTTCGGAGAGGGGACCAAGGATGAGGGTAATTACATTCAATAATAGTACAATGAATTCACACAAAACTTTACTTTGTTTAGATATTTTTATTGCCATCTTGACTTTTTGTTTCCCAAATATTTTATTGGTAAGTATTTTGTTAATTTTCTTTACTTTTTATCGATAGGTACCAAAAGATTTTACACGGTTTCGACTGCCAAACTATGTACAAGCGGCAGTCAATGTCATGATCATCTGAATAAATGAGCGTTCACGGAAAAATCGCATTTTGATCAGAAATTAATTAGTCTTACTAAAAAAATATTTTTATGACTGTTTTTTTTTTACGGTAGGCACTGATTTTCAGCCTTTATGAACTGCATGCCAGTGTTGAGTACCTATGTAAAGTGTGTTATTTTACTCATAATATAATAGGACTGAACAGTGAAAAATATAATTACATAGTCAACAATCACCGACTCCGAGTATCTCAAGTTTTCTTGTACTCGTATATTAGGATAATTAATAAACCGTTCTTAAAAAAATATATAAAAAATAAATAAATTATAAAGTATTATTTGTAACAACAGCTTTGTGCAATATGTGTATTTCGTAATGTGAGCTGTTGCTTGTGCTTAGGAAAGGAGTGATTGTTAATATTTATAAAAAACTGTACAGTGAATACAAGCATAGAAAATAAAACTAAAAACGTTTAAACTAAGGATAGATACGCATACAGAACCACAAATAGTAATTTAAAAAAAATTACATTAATATGTTAATTTTTAGTGTTTTACGGATATAGTGAAACTGTGGTGAAAACAAATATAAAAACAAAAATGTTTGAACTAAGGAAAGGCACATGTCTAAGCTCTAAACGTTTCATGTTTGACCACAGAGTTCTGACGTCACCGGAACCTGCACCACTAACTACAACAGTGAAAATTACAAATAAAATGTGGTACATGTGACACGATGCAACCCCTTAAGGAGAACGGTTGCGGTGCCTGTTTCATACAAAACTGAATTTTGAATTGGAGGCCAAAATACCCATCCAAACTGAACGATCTATTTTTTTTAATTAAAACAAAAATAAATAAAATACTTCTCATCCGTACTAGATATTTACTAAACCTTTAATTAAAAAAAAATTATCATTCCGTTTGGATGGGTATTTTGGCCTTCAATCCAAAATTCACTTTTGTATGAAACAGGCCCCGCAGCAGTTTCCCTTAAACATCTTCTTCAAATTGTGCCATTTAACGGTTTTTAAAAATTTTCAAAACCTGGTTTAAAAAGCATTGGGTACACAAATGGAGTAAATTTCAGCGTTCGAAATACAGCCAAAAACATGCGACCAATTGGCATCATAGAGAAAACACGGGCTTAATTCGATTACAAGCGCTCGCTCGGTATGGATCTCCAATGAAAACTGCGAAATTCCTACATGTTTTACGATAATCAATATTCGTGATTTTTTTTTATATTAAATAACTCTAGCAGCAAATGAAGTAGGCACGTCGGTAAAAAATAGATTCGCTCATTCGTCGAAACATCATCAAGGTAACATAAAATTTGCTGAAATACTGAACATGGTTACATTTGTAGATCCTGACCAAGCAGTCCAGCCCCGACACACTGATGCTGCCCAGTAACGCCACCTCCATCAGGTCGGACATCACTGATAATTTCAGGCAAGTTATTTATATCAACGGCAGAAGAAGTATAACAGAGAAGAGGAAGTAATTGGCTCTCCAGATCCGTACCATATTCTATCACAGATTGGTTGTTGCTTTTCGTCCTGAACAACTTAACAGAACTGCACTCCTATCCAGTAGCGGTTTTTCTCTAAAGTGCATTTGTGCGGTAAACTCCTATAAACACCATTCAAATTCGGTGATAAAGAAATCCACCCATCCGCATAATAGGTAATACTGCCCGAAAGCTAGTCCGAAATGAATTCCATACGTGCGTTATGAATTTAGCGACTATGGGTCTTTCTGTTCTAAGCAATAGTTCTTTTTTTATTTATTTATTTTTTTTTTTTGGGAAACATTACGAAGATGTTACTGTTTTATTAAAAAAAAAAACAGTTTCTAGCGTAAATTGTGATTTTCGTACTTAAAACTATTTTTTGTAACCTATCACATTATATTATTCATTGGCCATGGACGTTTTAATGAATCGCCGAATTGTTTCTTGTTGCTAGGTCGCTAATTTCTGGTACAGTTATATGCTGAAAAGGAATTTCAGCATGATTTTCTCGGTTTACCCGCATAATGTAGTCCTTAGAAGGACTTTTTAACTCCTGACGTTTCGGACAAATCACCCTGTCCATCTTCAGAGGCCTTATGTCTTGAGTTTTGTTTTAAACTGATCGCTTGCGCTTGTCCGCTCAATCTAGAAGTCAAGACTTAAGTGAGTGCAAATCATTTTAATAGTCTAGGGCGAAGCACGCGTGTTGATAATTGTGTGGGCTTAATAGGCTATTTATACGTAGTATTGAGTCATTTCTAGTATTCACATAATTTTTATGTTTATGAATTTCAATGGCTTCGCGGTAAATTCTTCTCGTTTCGTTGTAAAGGCTAGCTATTGTCGTGGTATTATTAAAATCTATTATGATATTCATTAAGGACGTGTTGTACTAAGGATGACGTTAAGCGTTCATTGGTAATATCTACTTTATGTTCTGCAATTCCACATGATATTTTTTCTATTACTCCGTCCAATATATACCTTTTCACATGCCCCACAATGTATTTTATAAATATAAAAAAAATAATAAATGGACAATTTTTCTGAGCGCCGTTTAGTGATTAAAATCACCCCAAGGGCGCTTTACATAGTGTTGAAGTTTGTAGTCCCTTTCAAGGTCATTCAAAAAATGTGGGCCCAGTGCATT